>CAUOFW020002058.1:1179362-1239570 GCA_963454935.2 Ilex paraguariensis
CCCCCACCCGGCCCAACCACCACCACCACACACATATACCCTTTTTAAATTAGCAAAAAAAATAAGTTTGTCCAAAATCAAATGACAATTGTAAAATGCAGGCCACAGACAAGTGAACAGTTGAAGTGGTAAGCATGGAAATGCTAAATTTCCTCTCTACTTCACCCCTTTATGTCACGGAAAAACCCTTGGCCCACATAAAAACAAGAAGAATTAGACATATGTAATAAACAAGAATAGTTTGCCACAAAGGACATATGCAGCTATGCAATTGTTGGATGCAAGGACTTCCAGGGCCCTCCACTTCAGCCATCAGGTATAAAATAAATATAATATGCCAGGCAACCTCAATAACTCCATTGTTGGTGTTCAAAGGAAAAAGGAAAGGGAAGGCCTATATCCGTGGTTTTTTTGGTGGTACAACGGCCTCGCATCATGAGCAGACAAGTTGAATAGGCAGAGGATGCAGCCAAAAAACACCTGTTTAATAGCATTTCCCAAAGGAAATCACCAAAGTTGAAATCTTTTTACCTCCTTTATCTTCAATCCTTCACATGGCATCTGTGCAACATTTAAACACAAAGAAATGTAAAATGAGCCTCTACATACTAGATTTAACGANACCAAAGTTGAAATCTTTTTACCTCCTTTATCTTCAATCCTTCACATGGCATCTGTACGACATTTAAACACAAAGAAATGTAAAATGAGCCTCTACATACTAGATTTAACAAAAGATAGCAGTCAAAGAAAGTAACTTAGATTGAGAAACAGAGCAATTAACCAGTTATTACTTTCACCATATCCAGACAAATGAAAGGGAAGGAAAACTCGGTGGTCCCAATAGAGGCAAAATGCAAAAAAACAAAACCAAAAATTGTTACCATTAATTTACAAATTTCGAAAATGCACACTTAAAGAAAAAATATAGAGTCATAAGGAAAAAAATTTCTCTTTGGTACTCATAAAGATTTAGGAAGATAAAGGAAGTTTTTCTCCTTAAAGCTTCTGTTTGTAAAATTCTGAGGCGATGCCCATAAATTTCCTGTTGTCATCTCAAAGTACCAAATGGAGGTTATAGGGCACAATACTGATGCACTTTCAATTGTGTCACAAGGCATAAATTGAGAAAAATATCCAGCATGTGATTGCAAAGAGAAAATTGAAGTAGTTGATACTCAATAAATGCAGCTACTCATCTTGCAGTGTTGAACTCTAGTTAAAAGCGAACCAAAAGGCAAAAAGATAATAGTCTGTGTTGATATGATAAAACCACTGTCGATGCCATTGCCAAGCTCTACGTTTTTTAATCAATTTTTATTGGATGTGCAAAAATCATAGAAATGAGAGCCGATTCAAGTTCATATACTGTACTTCCTCATAATTTTCTTGGGGTGATGGGGATGGGGAGGCCAATCTAAGCCTCCAAACATCCAAGTACCTACACTCCTGACCTGTCTACAAAACCCCAAACATTCTACTAAAGTTTTGCTTTTCCATACACCATGGGTAAGAAGTATATTCCTTGGCAAAAAATAAGGAAGCCCCACTAAAGACATAGGAAAGTATCACATCTTGTTGTCTATACTATTAATTAAGAGGGAGGGATGTTTGGTGTCCTCATTGAAATATCTATATTATACACTACCTCCCTCCCTAAATNCTACAAAACCCCAAACATTCTACTAAAGTTTTGCTTTTCCATACACCATGGGTAAGAAGTATATTCCTTGGCAAAAAATAAGGAAGCCCCACTAAAGACATAGGAAAGTATCACATCTTGTTGTCTATACTATTAATTAAGGGGGAGGGGGGGTTTGGTGTCCTCATTGAAATATCTATATTATACACTACCTACCTCCCTAACTTCCCATATTTGTTGGTCTTTTCACATTCTTAAATCTATCTCTCTCCATATCTCACTGTTTTGTTATCACCCCCATGAATTTTGTGTGCAAGCAGCCCTAGTCATAATTATGCCTCAGTCCTCAAAAAGCATTAAGTTGTAGTAATCACCAACCCCAGCATACACAAAACCCACTTACCAACTGCCAACTCCTCATCAAAACTAACCATAACACAAAAGCAACAAAATATACCAAGCAAATGCAAACAGAAATTAACTATAAAACAAAAGAAACCATATTTCTTTCTTCTTTTCTGGCACCAGAAGCAAATTGTAGAGATCATAAATCAAGTAATCTCAGAAGTCAACTATCACTCATTTCCTCATCAATTATAACCAAAGCCCATCATAAATAATCTAGAAATTGAGAGTTCTGATTATTTTCAAATCAACCAAAATATGCATAAAACAACTCAATCAGAGGAAACAAAAGCCAATCTTGTAAGCCAAAAAGGCAGTTGATATGAATGTCAGTCGAATAAGCACCAAATTGCAAAACCTTAAACAAACAATGATCAATTGACAGCTGAATATCCTTGAACGCCTCACGAGCACGACGCCTCGCATCCACTTGGTCCATATTAGCATCCAATATGTTCTGCAGTTCCTCAGTAATACCTGGAAACTTGACTGTCTTCCCCATTATCACTCTCTTCCTCCTCAAAAGCTCAAAACAACAAAACAAAAGAAAAAAGATAGGATAACTTTATCAAGTAGAACAAGTATTTGGTCGGTCGTTATCAAAGTGTGCTGCTACCATCTAAAGGATGTTTTCCATGACTCTTTACAGATTTCAAAGCCACAGACAGTTTTTCAGACGGAAGCCAGTCGGAATGACTTGGCAAAGATGGAATCTCAGTGGATTTGGTGACGAGGACGTTGATGATGTGTTTGTTACTGCCAGAGAAATTTAATAGACTAAACTATATATATATTTATCAATTGAGTCATAAACTATCTAATTATATTAATTGATTTATTATGTTATCTTCGTCGAAATGGGTCACTCACGCGACCATATAACACAAAAAGACATAAGGACTCTATTGATATATAATTAGAGAGTTTATAGCACAATTGTAAAAAATAAAATAAAAAAATTATAATTTGAGAATTATATGTGTAGTTTACTCACACTCCACCACTTGAAGAGGTAAATTGACCGGTTTAATTGATATAATTAGGAAGTTTATAGCGTTTAATTGATACAAAAAAATGTTTAGGACTCAATTGACATAAGAATTATAGTTTGAGAGTCATATATATAATTTACTCAATTTAATAGGATCAGATTCATTGGAGTGCTTACCTTGCCTAGTGGTTTAATCAAATTATAGAGTACACTCATAATTTATGAAATTTTATTAATAACCCCTAGCAGAGTCCATCAACAAAGGATGTTAAGAGAACCCTTTTTTTAAAGAGCAATGTTACATTAACTTAAAAAATTATACTTGATAATTAGAATCATTGATTTTACTGAGAATCGCAACATTTATCGAGACTTACTACCTATTCAATAGTTGGGATTATTAAATCTAATTTTTAAGTCTATCCAGTATTACTCTTTTTTGAAATCATTCTACCTTTAAGAACTATAGACCAAACATTGCCCAAAAATCTTCGAGGACAAGAGTAGTCTTGTCACCAAACACTCCCAATAATACGCATGTTGCCAAATATCCCAACCCCTAGGCATTCTCAATGTTTTTATGTCTCTTCGCTTGACCTAAATTAACATTTTCAACCCCTTTTTTTTCCTTCAAAATTATTGGGTTTGAAATTATCAGGTTCAACATTTGATATTGACATAGTATGTGTGTGTGGCATATTCTAGGTGTGTGATAGAGGGAGAGAAAGAAAGAATGATACTATGTAATGTATGTGGTGCGGTGTACTGCACTGTGAGTGTTATAGTTTTCATGGATGAAAGGTACGTACGTGCGTGTGTGTCGGAGGCAATGGATGGTGTTTATGCCAGTGATAGTGATAACAATGATAATGGTGTGGGGGCTAATTTTATCTGTTTTTAATAATATTACAGTTGGGTTGGATTATGTTGTCCTAGTATATGAAATTATTAAAATGCTCATTTGTGTAAAAAAAACTAAATAATATCAACAAATTACAATTTTTCCAAAAAAGATGGCGTACAATGTAGTTTTAAAAAATTATGAGAGCATTATATATAATTTCATTAAACCGCAAGGGCTTGAATGTAATTTCTCGTAAATGCTATACTGATTTGACCCAAGCGTTCTACAGTTTTTATGTTGACGGGTTGATGGGTAGAGGCGCTGTATTGGAAGGGACGACGCGGATACGTAGGTGGATCACAGACTAGTCATAACATTTTTGTATGGGGTTTGACTTTTGGTATTATGAACCCACAAGAAGGGTGTGAATCTTGCCCACCCAACACGGTATCAGTTCCGCACGAGACGATTGATAAATATGAATAATAAATAAGTTGAATTGATATTTAAAATTTATAATATATTAAAGTAATTTTTTTATGGGTATTAACACTAATAAGGCATGAATTATAGTGATTCAATACAAAATTAATGTATGAATTATTACACAACATGAAATGAATGGACGTGACTGCTCACACCTGGTACAGTAAATTACCAAACCCAAATCAATTAGGCCCTAGTTTAATTGATTTTATAATTATTTTAACTATGAAGTTAAGAGGTTAATCATAGTCAAAGGCATTTTCAAGCTTTTTTTTTATCTCTTTGCAACTGAATCATTTATAACAATACTTATCATACTAGTTATTGTCCATGCCTAAAAATACATAATAATAAAAAATATGGTCAACAATGTAATGGGAGACAATCGTAGTTGTGGGAGACAACCGACACTTTTGGGCAACAATATGATAGGTGGTAGTTGTGGTTGTTGTGGTGGTGGTGGTTGGTGTGGTGGAGGTAGGTGTCAGTAATGGTGGGCGATGATGAATAGTGGTGGTAAGTGCGGTGGGAGGGGGGTAAAAATGGTTGACAATGACGGTGGGCGACGACAAGTGATGGTGGATTGTGGTAGTGAGTGGTGATGGGCAACAATGGTAGTGGTGGATGTCGACAATGAGTGACGGTGGTAGTGGAATAATGGTGGTAATAGTAATAAATATAAAAATGAGATGACGATAATGATAAGTGATGACGGTAGATAATGGTAGTAGCAATCAGTGGTGTATGACAATGGTGGAGATGATGGAGGTGACAGTAGGTGTGGTACAATAGCAATGATGGTGGTGGTGGTAGTAGTGGGGCTATGGAGGTGGCGATGTTCGTTGGGCGGTTTAAAACACTATTTTTGATTTTAAAGTATTTATGAGGAAGTATAAATTTTATAAATACTTTTAAAAGTAACTCCAAATACACCTTTAAGAGCTTATTTTTTTATTAAATTTAGGGTGTTAATATTAACTATCGAATTAAATTTAAAGAGATCTCAACTGTAAAAAATATTTTTTTTTATCTTTTAAAATTTGAATTGTATTGTATTTTCTTATATAGATATCAAAGAATTACCTATATAACAAAAATTTTTTGATCTAATTATTATTTTGTTAATATTTTATCAAAAAAACCTATCAAGGCGTACAAGAAAGAAAAGGTTTTTACGTCGGTAAAATGCTATCATAAAAAGTCTATTTGTCGTCACAAATATTTTTTGTGGCGACATTATCTTGCCATAATAAGTGTGGTCTCAAAAGATTTTTACGACAGCAACAGTCTGTCTCAAATAGTATTACGGCAGCAAGATGCTGTCGTAAATAAGATATCACAAAAAATCTGACACTTTTGTTTTTATTTCGGCGACAAAAATGCTGCCTCAAATATCATATTTGGCTAACATAAAAAATAGAAGATATATTTATGACGGCAACAATGCCGTCACCAAAAATTTTTTTTTTTTTTATTATTATGGACTGTTCGTTACCAATATTATATACTTTGTGCATATATATACACCATACAATTTTTTTTTTGGTGGGGGAAGGGGGAAGAGAACTTGAACCTTTGACCTTAAGAAGACAAAACTTTCACAATATAAGAAGTACCATTAGACCAAAGACCCATTCATATCCATACAACTATTCAATTTAATATATAGATAAACACAAAAGTAAATATAATCAACATTTCTANATTATAGTGATTCAATACAAAATTAATGTATGAATTATTACACAACATGAAATGAAAGGACGTGACTGCTCACACCTGGTACAGTAAATTTCCAAACCCAAATCAATTAGGCCCTAGTTTAGTTGATTTTATAATTATTTCAACTATGAAGTTAAGAGGTTAATCATAGTCAAAGGCATTTTCAAGCTTNTATGAGTTAAACAAAATATAAAATATGTACTTTTATAAAAAATAACGATGTATGAGCAGAAGAAATTAATGCAAAAAAATTGAACATCCTTTCCGAACCATCTACTCTCTCAGTGACATCTGAAAAAATTATAAAATTATTGTTACAATACTGAAATAATATATATATATATATATATATACACACACAATAAAGAATTAATAGAAATTAGAATATACATCAACAGAGGGTCACACAATATTTCTCTGAATAGTTTGTTCAATTATGTAAATGGTATATAAACGAGTCATATCGTACACATTTCTTCTAACTTGTTTGACCAATACCTGATTTGTTTATAATCGTATTGTGACGGATCAACTCGTTTACTTAACAGATGGTTTAAGAAAAATTAANTTTTATCTTTTAAAATTTGAATTGTATTGTATTTTCTTATATAGATATCAAAGAATTACCTATATAACAAAAATTTTTTGATCTAATTATTATTTTGTTAATATTTTATCAAAAAAACCTATCAAGACGTACAAGAAAGAAAAGGTTTTTACGTCAGTAAAATGCTATCATAAAAAGTCTATTTGTCGTAACAAATACTTTTTGTGGCGGCATTACCTCGCCATGATAAATGTGGTCTCAAAAGATTTTTATGACAGCAACAGTTTGTCTCAAATAGTATTACGACAGCAAGATGCTGTCGTAACTAAGTTATCACAAAAAATCTGACACTTTTGTTTTTATTTCGGCGGCAAAAATGCTGTCTCAAATATCATATTTGGATGACATAAAAAATAGAAGATATATTTATGACGGCAACAATGCCGTCACCAAATTTTTTTTTTTATTATTATTATGGACTGTTCGTTACCAATATTATATACTTTGTGCATATATATACACCATACAATTTTTTTTTTTGGTGGGGGAGGGGGGAAGGGAACTTGAACCTTTGACCTCAAGAAGACAAAACTTTCACAATATAAGAAATACCATTAGACCAAAGACTCATTCATATCCATACAACTATTCAATTTAATATATAGATAAACACAAAAATAAATGTAATCAACATTTCCAAAAATATAACAATATTTCCATATCCAAAAAAAACAATCCTATGAGTTAAACAAAATATAAAATATGTACTTTTATAAAAAATAACGATGTATGAGCACAAGAAATTAATGCAAAAAAATTGAACATCCTTTCCAAACCATCTACTCTCTCAGTGGCATCTGAAAAAATTATAAAATTATTGTTACAATACTGAAATAATATATATATATATATACACACACAATAAATAATTAATAGAAGTTAGAATATACATCAACAGAGGGTCACACAATATTTCTCGGAATGGTTTGTTCAATTATGTAAATGGTATATAAACGAGTCATATCGTACACATTTCTTCTAACTTGTTTGACCAATACCTGATTCGTTTATAATCGTATTGTGACGGATCAACTCGTTTACTAAACAGATAGTTTAAGAAAAATTCAAACCCACTAATTTTATGTCATGTTAATGAGTCGTGTCATATTTTGGCACCCCTAATTTTGATAGAAAAAACTTGACTTTGTAGAGTTTAATTTTTTTTTATTTGAACTAGAAATTGTCTTTTAATGTTAAACTACATAATTTTATAAAATATTACTTGTAACATGAAAAATAGTTGTGGTCAATACAAATTTTTTTTAGAATTTTTTTTCTTTAAACTATAAATTATTTTTTAATCTAAAACAACATTTTAATATTTTATAAAATATTATATACAACGGAAAAAATAGCTGCTATAAATATAAAAAATTCTTTTGAATTTATAAAATGTTATTTGAGACAGGAAAAATAGTTATCTCAAATACAATTTTTTTTTTAGTTTATGACACTATTTACGGCAGAAAAAATAGCTGTCATAAATATTAACACAAATANTCGTTACCAATATTATATACTTTGTGCATATATATACACCATACAATTTTTTTTTTTGGTGGGGGAGGGGGGAAGGGAACTTGAACCTTTGACCTCAAGAAGACAAAACTTTCACAATATAAGAAATACCATTAGACCAAAGACTCATTCATATCCATACAACTATTCAATTTAATATATAGATAAACACAAAAATAAATGTAATCAACATTTCCAAAAATATAACAATATTTCCATATCCAAAAAAAACAATCCTATGAGTTAAACAAAATATAAAATATGTACTTTTATAAAAAATAACGATGTATGAGCACAAGAAATTAATGCAAAAAAATTGAACATCCTTTCCAAACCATCTACTCTCTCAGTGGCATCTGAAAAAATTATAAAATTATTGTTACAATACTGAAATAATATATATATATATATACACACACAATAAATAATTAATAGAAGTTAGAATATACATCAACAGAGGGTCACACAATATTTCTCGGAATGGTTTGTTCAATTATGTAAATGGTATATAAACGAGTCATATCGTACACATTTCTTCTAACTTGTTTGACCAATACCTGATTCGTTTATAATCGTATTGTGACGGATCAACTCGTTTACTAAACAGATAGTTTAAGAAAAATTCAAACCCACTAATTTTATGTCATGTTAATGAGTCGTGTCATATTTTGGCACCCCTAATTTTGATAGAAAAAACTTGACTTTGTAGAGTTTAATTTTTTTTATTTGAATTAGAAATTGTCTTTTAATATTAAATTACATAATTTTATAAAATATTACTTGTAACATGAAAAATAGTTGTGGTCAATACAAATTTTTTTTAGAATTTTTTTTCTTTAAACTATAAATTATTTTTTAATCTAAAACAACATTTTAATATTTTATAAAATATTATATACAACGGGAAAAGTAGCTGCTATAAATAAAAAAAATTCTTTTGAATTTATAAAATGTTATTTGAGACAGGAAAAATAGTTATCTCAAATACAATTTTTTTTTGAGTTTATAACACTATTTACGGCAGAAAAAATAGCTGTTATAAATATTAACACAAACATGTTTTTTGTGACGGCAAACACAGCTACTGTAAAAAAACTGTCACAAAAGACCCTTATTCTTATAGTGTACGTAATTTTAAAAAATATTACTTGTAACATGAAAAAAAATTATGGCCAATACAAATTTTTTTTAGAGTTTTTCTTCTTTAAACTATTAATTATTTTTTAATCTAAAACAACATTTTAATGTTTTATAAAATATTATATACGACGGGAAAAATAACTGTCATAAATATAAAAATTTTATTTGAATTTATAAAATAATATTTAAGGCAGGAAAAACTGTTGTTTCAAATACAAAAATTTCTTTTGAATTTATGACACTATTTACGTTAGAAAAAATAGCTGCCACAAATATTAATACAAACACGCTTTTTGTGACGGCAAACACAGTCACCACAAAAAATTGTTTCAAATAAATCTTTTACGACAGTGAATACAGTCGCCGTAAAAAATTTGTCACAAAAATTTTTTATTCTTGGAGCGGCGGGATTTTTTATTCAATTTTTAGCCCCGACTTTAATAGTAGCCACAAGCACACATAGAAAAGGCTTGATCAAATCCGAAGGCGATTTGGATCTCAAATATAAGTAGGTTGTATTAATATTTAAAAGGACAATGTTAACCCCAATTCATTTGCTTATGTAGTTGAACTTTCATGACATCAATTGACAGTGGAAGAAGGCAGCACCACTTATCCTCTATCTACAGCCCCACTTATCCTTTATCTATATATCTGGTGCAATGCATGCCCACAAGTGTAGCCATCAGAGACCAAGGGTACTTGATCAACATTCACTATCAGTCGAAGCTGCTGGGTAAATTTTAGGGATGTAGCTCAATGATAAAATATTTGGTTCAACGATAAGAGGTATTCGAATTAATTTATATACATTGCGACTAGTTATTTCTCCAGTCCAATCAAAAATAAGTCATATAAGTCAGGACTAAAATATTCACGTAAGATAAATCTTTTGTGATTTGGATTTAAGGNCCATATCCAAAAAAAACAATCCTATGAGTTAAACAAAATATAAAATATGTACTTTTATAAAAAATAACGATGTATGAGCACAAGAAATTAATGCAAAAAAATTGAACATCCTTTCCAAACCATCTACTCTCTCAGTGGCATCTGAAAAAATTATAAAATTATTGTTACAATACTGAAATAATATATATATATATATACACACACAATAAATAATTAATAGAAGTTAGAATATACATCAACAGAGGGTCACACAATATTTCTCGGAATGGTTTGTTCAATTATGTAAATGGTATATAAACGAGTCATATCGTACACATTTCTTCTAACTTGTTTGACCAATACCTGATTCGTTTATAATCGTATTGTGACGGATCAACTCGTTTACTAAACAGATAGTTTAAGAAAAATTCAAACCCACTAATTTTATGTCATGTTAATGAGTCGTGTCATATTTTGGCACCCCTAATTTTGATAGAAAAAACTTGACTTTGTAGAGTTTAATTTTTTTTATTTGAATTAGAAATTGTCTTTTAATATTAAATTACATAATTTTATAAAATATTACTTGTAACATGAAAAATAGTTGTGGTCAATACAAATTTTTTTTAGAATTTTTTTTCTTTAAACTATAAATTATTTTTTAATCTAAAACAACATTTTAATATTTTATAAAATATTATATACAACGGGAAAAGTAGCTGCTATAAATAAAAAAAATTCTTTTGAATTTATAAAATGTTATTTGAGACAGGAAAAATAGTTATCTCAAATACAATTTTTTTTTGAGTTTATAACACTATTTACGGCAGAAAAAATAGCTGTTATAAATATTAACACAAACATGTTTTTTGTGACGGCAAACACAGCTACTGTAAAAAAACTGTCACAAAAGACCCTTATTCTTATAGTGTACGTAATTTTAAAAAATATTACTTGTAACATGAAAAAAAATTATGGTCAATACAAATTTTTTTTAGAGTTTTTCTTCTTTAAACTATAAATTATTTTTTAATCTAAAACAACATTTTAATGTTTTATAAAATATTATATACGACGGAAAAAATAACTGTCATAAATATAAAAATTTTATTTGAATTTATAAAATAATATTTGAGGCAGGAAAAACTGTTGTTTCAAATACAAAAATTTCTTTTGAATTTATGACACTATTTACATTAGAAAAAATAGCTGCCACAAATATTAATACAAACACGCTTTTTGTGACGGCAAACACAGTCACCACAAAAAATTGTTTCAAATAAATCTTTTACGACAGTGAATACAGTCGCCGTAAAAAATTTGTCACAAAAATTTTTTATTCTTGGAGCGGCGGGATTTTTTATTCAATTTTTAGGCCCGACTTTAATAGTAGCCACAAGCACACATAGAAAAGGCTTGATCAAATCCGAAGGCGATTTGGATCTCAAATATAAGTAGGTTTTATTAATATTTAAAAGGACAATGTTAACCCCAATTCATTTGCTTATGTAGTTGAACTTTCATGACATCAATTGACAGTGGAAGAAGGCAGCACCACTTATCCTCTATCTACAGCCCCACTTATCCTTTATCTATATATCTGGTGCAATGCATGCCCACAAGTGTAGCCATCAGAGACCAAGGGTACTTGATCAACATTCACTATCAGTCGAAGCTGCTGGGTAAATTTTAGGGATGTAGCTCAAATGATAAAATATTTGGTTCAACGATAAGAGGTATTCGGATTAATTTATATACATTGCGACTAGTTATTTCTCCAGTCCAATCAAAAATAAGTCATATAAGTCAGGACTAAAGTATTCACGTAAGATAAATCTTTTGTGATTTGGATCTAACGAGTTACCAAGATTCGAAGTTTAGACGTCTTGATTTACAGTTCATCTCTACTACCACTTAAATTACTGTCGAAATTAGTAGTAGCATATATTTACTCCGCAAGGAAACCATAAATTGAGTGGTTATACTAAAATTGATGTCCCTCCTGGACGATGGCTGCACTTGTATCATAGGCATGAAGAAATAATATACACAATTGCACTTGATCAATAATATCAAATTGATAATGCTTAATAAACAACAATTTATTACTTGAACCTCATCCACTCCATCTGAAATCCGACAAACATAAATCGAACCCAGGTAGAAAATTCAAAGGACAGAACGGAAAAAAAAAGGTTTGGAAAAACCTAAGTAGAATTAAGAACAAAGTTGCCAATGCTCTCCCTCTCTCTCTCAGAACATACATAAGTCCTAGTTTACTATGAAGCTTGGAGGCTTGTAGGCAATGAAACTGATGCACTGCACTTGACGCTTGTTGTCGAACCCAATGATACGGATAAAAGAGTTGGGGTATTCCTTCTTGCACTCCTCAACCTCGTTCAACACCTGAGAAGCATCTGTGCACCCAAACATGGGGAGCTTCCACATGGTCCAGTAGCGTCCATCATAGTACCCTGGTGATTGGTGATGCTCACGGTACACAAATCCATGCTGCACATATATATATATATATATATATAAAACAAACAAAACCAATCATAAACCCATCAACCCAAATATCCCACTATTCTTCGTTACTGTGTTGTGGATGAGTTAGAACTAGGGCTCTACTCTATCCCAGGAACGAGTTTGGCTAGTTTCAAATTACAAAACTAACAGAATCAGTTCAGATTTCTAAACTCGCTTTACCAGCGAGCTGAATTTGAGCAACGTTTGGCTTACCTTGATTAGACCCAACTTGGGCAAAACAAGTTTTTGTTTGTACATTTATAATTCTAATTTAGTGCGGAACAACTCCTTATTCAAAATATGAACAATTTTAAACGAATGTACAAATATCTTTCTAGTTTGATTTTTTCACTTGGCCTAATAACTAATAAGGGAAAAGTTTTCATTGCATAATTAAGCTCAGTTTCGGTTTAAATTCAACACGAATGCTGATTTCTACCTGGGCCAAGCTTAAATAAGAATCTAAGCTCGACACGGTCACAAGTGAGCCAAGTAGAACTTGAGCATACTCAAACTCGGTTAATACTGTAATTAGAAGAGAGTGAAAAGCTTAGAATGACCTCCAACTCGAATTCCAAGCAAGGAATCCAGCCGTTCCTGAGAAGGTACTCAACTTCCTTAGCCAAGGCCTCTAGGGAGAGGGGTGGAAGGTAAGAAAGTGTCTCGAACTTCTGCTTCCCCAATGGCGGCCACACCTGCACTTTCATGGTTTAAGCAAATGAGAAATGGCAACGTTTTTGATTCAATTAATTTCATTTTATATACTAAAGCCACCCACATACACTATACGTACCTTCATGCATTGAACTCTTCCTCCATTGCTAGGGAGAGAAGTAATGTCATTGTTGGACTTTCTGGTCACCGGAAAAGCAGAAACAGACTTGAGTCCTCTGAAGGGTGCCACCATGCTAGCCTGAGCCGGGGCGGCCCGGCTGACGACGGCCGTCGATGATATCATGGAGGAAGCCATTTCTCTCTCTCCTTACCCTTCGCTAACCAGTTCACCGGCCTTGGTTTGTAATGAGACTTTGCTCTACTGCTTCGTGGTATATATAAAGGAATATGACGGACAAAGTACATCAAACCTCATCTTGAGCAAATTGTGGCCATTGGATCACGTGGCTCATGACATTACACATCTAACGACCACACGAAGGTGGGAATTTTTTTGGGTTGTTAGCCTTATCATGAAGCACCACCATCATTGTGCCACGTGGAGGCAGCTAAATAACCTTATCTGATCCGAATTGTAATGTGTGACAATGGTTGGTTTATTTTTGGTCAGTCTTTTCCTCTCATTGTCTATCACAGTAACCTCATCTACAGAGCAGTCTGTCTATAGGAGTTGAAGGCCATCCCTCTATTCAGAGACCACTTTGGACTTATTGTGGTCCAACAACACTTTAAGGCCCAATTTGTAAGATAAGAAATCCATGGTGGATGGGCCAAGTCCAACCCCTTTACGACTATATCGAACTATTGTAATATGTATTTTAAGGCTGGCCCAATACCCAAAAGTGTTTTTTTTTTGGGAAAATGGAAGTTAGTATAAAAATTTAGACTTATTTGAGATAAAATATATTAAATAAATTTATTTGGCCCCAGGTACATTTTTATTAAAAAAGACCAAAAGGTCATTCAACACAATTTTCCACTTCCACAATGGGTTTTGAATTTCAAAATCAACATTCATGGTTCCATTGTAACTAAAAATTCTGGATTTACTTCCCATTGAAGAAGAACAAATCCCAAATTATTTCAAAACCAACGAAATCATGGGTATTTGAGGAGAAAATGAAGCAAAATTAACGACGATTAGGATTGACTATAGGTCCTATCACCAATAAACGCCTTCAATTTTGGATTATGTTATTATAGTCATCACCGGATTATTATTGTCTTCGTCATCATCCTTACAATCTTTATCGTCTATAGGGTTTCATACCTGACGATTGACGATAAGATTATTTATTTATTTATTTTTGCTTGATAAAACACAAAATTATGACTTAAAAGCTTTAATTTGTAACAGTATCACAAAATTGTAAATTATAACTTGAAAGCCTTAATTTGCAACAGTATCACAAAATCGTTGTCGACGGTGAATCAATTTATAACTTAAAAGCCCTAATTTTAAATAGTTGAAGCTGAAACTATTTGGTATATGTCGTGTTGTAACTCTTTGATGTTATTAGATGGTTCAACTATCATGTATAATAGTTTGACCTAATATTGTTTTATATGTATAGGTCGTTGATTTATTTGTTAGTGTCCCAGTATGATATACATTTTTTGTGAGTTTTTTTGGTTTACTCACTTTGATGTATATAATTGGTGTAACAATATGGTGATATTGAATGATATAAGTCTTTGATNAACTCTTTGATGTTATTAGATGGTTCAACTATCATGTATAATAGTTTGACCTAATATTGTTTTATATGTATAGGTCGTTGATTTATTTGTTAGTGTCCCAGTATGATATACATTTTTTGTGAGTTTTTTTGGTTTACTCACTTTGATATATATAATTGGTGTAACAATATGGTGATATTGAATGATATAAGTCTTTGATTTATATAAACAACTAAATGATGCATTGGTTATGATGTCATCATCTTGTGTCCCTATTTGATGTAAGTGTTTGGTCTGTCATAATGCATGTATAACTCTACGGTGTATCATTACGTAAGTGTACTGATCGGTGTAACGTTGATATCTGATTATGTCGAAGTAATTGTTTGGTATAACGTTGATATCCGATTATGTCAAATTTTTACATTTGAAAAGAANTCTTGTGTCCCTATTTGATGTAAGTGTTTGGTCTGTCATAATGCATGTATAACTCTACGGTGTATCATTACGTAAGTGTACTGATCGGTGTAATGTTGATATCTGATTATGTTGAAGTAATTGTTTGGTATAACGTTGATATCCGATTATGTCAAATTTTTACATTTGAAAAGAAAAAAAAAATATTAATCAATTATGATATATTCGGTGTATCTCTTTTGAAGTATCAATACAACGACATTTAAGAATGTCAACTTTGGATTGAAAGAGAGAAAGAAAGAGTAATTGTACCTTGAATACGCAATAAAAAGAAAAAATAGGGGAAAAGTGGTGAGAGAGAAAATAGGGGGGAGAAAAAGTGAGAGAATAACAAATAGGGAAAGGGAGAGAGTAACAGTGAGAGAAAATAAGGAGAGAGAGTGAGTGAGTGAGAGAATAAGTATAAATGTTCAAAATTCAAATAAATGATAAAATCGAATCAAATCTTTATATATTTAATTAGAAAATAAACTGTCAATCAATTATGCACTATTCAAATAAGGGTAAATAAGTGATGATGTACAAATTGGTCTCGTGCAAGATAAACAATCGAGTGTGCGATGTAGTATAATAAATAAGACAATTAATAAAGTAACTAATGACAAAATAGTAAATATCAGGTCAACACGCAGATATATAGTAGTTCGGTACGAGTGACCTACTCCACTCTAAAAAAATGCAATGGTAGTCGAGGGATCTTCATTGATGAAGTAGGATGAACAGAAGATGGAGTAATAGTTCGCTCTAGAAGAGGTACAATAGCTGGGTGAGAGAAAATATATGTGAGTGGAGAGGCGTNGGAAAAGCAGAAACAGACTTGAGTCCGCTGAAGGGCGCCACCATGCTAGCCTGAGCCGGGGCGGCCCGGCTGACGACGGCCGTCGATGATATCATGGAGGAAGCCATTTCTCTCTCTCCTTACCCTTCGCTAACCAGTTCACCGGCCTTGGTTTGTAATGAGACTTTGCTCTACTGCTTCGTGGTATATATAAAGGAATATGACGGACAGAGTGGATCAAACCTCATCTTGAGCAAATTGTGGCCATTGGATCACGTGGCTCATGACATTACACATCTAACGACCACACGAAGGTGGGAATTTTTTTGGGTTGTTAGCCTTATCATGAAGCACCACCATCATTGTGCCACGTGGAGGCAGCTAAATAACCTTATCTGATCCGAATTGTAATGTGTGACAATGGTTGGTTTATTTTTGGTCAGTCTTTTCCTCTCATTGTCTATCACAGTAACCTCATCTACAGAGCAGTCTGTCTATAGGAGTTGAAGGCCATCCCTCTATTCAGAGACCACTTTGGACTTATTGTGGTCCAACAACACTTTAAGGCCCAATTTGTAAGATAAGAAATCCATGGTGGATGGGCCAAGTCCAACCCCTTTACGACTATATCGAACTATTGTAATATGTATTTTAAGGCTGGCCCAATACCCAAAAGTGTTTTTTTTTTGGGAAAATGGAAGTTAGTATAAAAATTTAGACTTATTTGAGATAAAATATATTAAATAAATTTATTTGGCCCCAGGTACATTTTTATTAAAAAAGACCAAAAGGTCATTCAACACAATTTTCCACTTCCACAATGGGTTTTGAATTTCAAAATCAACATTCATGGTTCCATTGTAACTAAAAATTCTGGATTTACTTCCCATTGAAGAAGAACAAATCCCAAATTATTTCAAAACCAACGAAATCATNACACTATTATAGGAAAAGGGAACAAGTCGAACCCAACAACGTCAACGAACCCTCCAGCAAGTTGTTGGCGCTTTGACTGTTACGTGGTAAAAAAGCACCCACCCTCGAGGAAGGTGGACTACTTTATAATTTTTTTTTTAAAAGGAACTACTTTATATGGTAATCACTAAAAAATCTAGCATTTGATTGACTCATCTCGTATGGTTTAATGACCATTGGTGAGCAGTGTTTCTCATTGCACCTCGGTTCACTGTAAAAAGCAGATAAAAAAGACTACCTCATGAATTGGGGTTGGTTCTAAGTACAGACTTGACAAGATCGGTTTTAAACAGGTCTGAACACTTGTATCAGTCCCAATGCCTTTCCAACCTGGTCAACACTTTAACTCACATGCTTGTAAGCTATATCTAATCCCGTTTACATACCAAATATACTTATAAATACCCGTAAGTTATGGCATGAAAAGGTATGTAACTCCTTCCCTACGCTCTCTAATTTCCAATAGAATTCAGATATCACAATAGAATTCTTATCCGATTCGGGTTTGTATAAATTATTTTTTTGGTTTAACAGTCAAGTGTATTTAAATTAATTTATATGCAACTCGATTAATCTCTTTTTTCTTGTCCAGTAAAAAAAAAATTATCTATCTGGAGACTATTGTATTCATAACGAAATTTTTTTTCATAATTTAGTCCTAATAATTGTCAAAATTTAAATACAAAATGTCTATACTTACAACTCATATGTGTTACCATTTAAACTACGTGTNTTCAAATAAGGGTAAATAAGTGATGATGTACAAATTGGTCTCGTGCAAGATAAACAGTCGAGTGTGCGATGTAGTATAATAAATAAGACAATTAATAAAGTAATTAATGACAAAATAGTAAATATCGGGTCAACACGCAGATATATAGTAGTTCGGTACGAGTGACCTACTTCACTCTAAAAAAAGGCAATGGTAGTTGAGGGATCTTCATTGATGAAGTAGGATGAACAGAAGATGGAGTAATAGTTCGCTCCAGAAGAGGTACAATAGCTGGGTGAGAGAAAATATATGTGAGTGGAGAGGCATAGAGAGGTTTGGTGAGATGCCAAGATGTGTTCTCTCATCTGGAGAAGACTTATAATTTAAAGGCATGGTGAGGCGGTGACNATTCGTCTAAATAAATGATATTCATACTACTAACTAATAACACTTTTATCGTTCAGGGAACTTGAACCCTTGATGTCAAGAAGACAAAAATTTCAAAAGATAAAAAGTACATTGAATCAAAGGCCCGTTGATACTTTTTAACTAATTTACTTCAACCTAAATTGGAATAAACAAAAATCATATTTTGTTTTTCAATATCATTTTTGGTAGGTGTGGCAATCGTATTGTGCGGGTTTTGCTCTAGTTGTGTCATTTTGTATTCATGTTGAATCCCATCAATTTAATCTTGACTTGTTTAATTAATCGCGTCAAAATATCTAACACTCATTTAACCTATCGTGTCGTACATGAATTGGAATTCATAACCCATCAAGCTTAGGTAGGACACTCTTTTATTTTAAACAACTCCACCACCCATGACCATTGATTCTAATAAACTCTAAATTAAAACGATCCATATATTAACCATAATGAATTTATCGTGTGAAAATTGAGTTATTAATTTAGCACTAACTTGATATGTTTATGATGGTGTTTGGATTCAGAAGGTGAGCCGGATGCTTGATCTAAAGAGTTCAAGGCTTGATGATGTTAGTTCAATGTGTGTGTGAAAGAAGGTGAAAAAATTGGAATGGAGCCTGGTGACAATGGCTGGTACTATAGTAGAAACATAAATGGAGACTGAATTGGAGAATGAACAAGAAGACAAAAACTATAGTGATTCATCAGCTATGAAGTTTAGTTAATCCATTATAATGGAATCTCTTGGTTCGGAAGAAATCTGTATTACTTAGAAAACAAGCGTTAGTTACAGTATTTTTCGTATGTTCTCTACGATTAAGGACCTTAGTATTTATAAGAGATGGTGTTGTCACCATTAGATGGTCATTAGCTTGTTATGATTTTGTTAAAGGAATATTTGAGTTATTTGAATCTATTTTCCCTGTGAGCCGTTAGAGATTACATTCTCTAAGACTAATGTGGCCTTTATGAACATGTTACGGTGGCAGCATGACATGTCCTCTAATCTGGATATGTGACGATCTCGCNTGACACGAGTGTGAGGGTAATAATTTTTCGAGGAGAATAGTTACAAAAGATAAGTACAATTAAAGTAGTCTTGATCCTCGATGATGTGTGTCCCGATGATTCTGTTCCACGTGCTCTAATTCTTCTTAAATTCTTCGGATCTTTGGTTGAGTCGAATTCATGAACTAAGCTTAACCGACCTTTTAGCTGACTTAGGCTTATTTGGTTTACGGGGCCTGACCCAGTTGAATTTGGACTCGTCAATAAGTAATATAAATAAAAGATAAATTGAATTATATTCCTAATAACAAGAAATTTAAGTAAAAATGAATTTCATAGAATAAAAAACTTATCAATATATTTTTTCTCAAATAAATTTTAAAAAATGTGTTCACACCCAAATTTTTTTTTTTTTTTTTGGTTACACTATTATAGGAAAAGGGAACAAGTCGAACCCAACAACGTCAACGAACCTTCCAGCAAGTTGTTGGCGCTTTGACTGTTACGTGGTAAAAAAGCACCCACCCTCAAGGAAGGTGGACTACTTTATAATTTTTTTTTTAAAAGGANACCCTGATGTATTAGTGTGTATATTTTGGTGCATTATTGTGTGTATTAACGCGTGTTTTATTTGGTATATTAAAATGTCTTTAAATTAAAATTTTTAAGTTATTTTACGGGTTAATGGATTTAATTCAATCCGTTATTATTCAATCAATTATTACTCATTTATTAAACTGGTTTAAAATTGATTGAATTTATTTTGCAACCATCTCATTTTAAACCAGCTCACGACCAACTTAACCCTTCCATTTGTCACCTTTAATCACAACTATTGATTAATAGCAAATTCCAATCAGTACTGAGATTTACAATTAATTTAATTAAGTAGATGAACAAATTATTTTAGTAAAATAGTCACAAATAACATTCATCGTTAGGTAAATACATACCCCATAACTAAAGTCAAGAAGAAAGCATCTCCTTGACAATTTGCTTTGGAAAACGCGTGTCATACACAAAATCATGATGTTTTTAAGATCTTTGTAATATCATATACTGACCCCAAAAAAAAAAAAACTTCGTAAAACATCTTTTTTATCCTATTATTTTGAGACATATGTGACGATGCACAATTAAATCAATCGAGTATGTAATGTAAATGAATTAATGAAATAATTAATAATAAGAAACAAAGATTGAGTGGTTGAATCTGAATAACCTAACCACTGAAAACAATAATGGTGGCTAGAGAACTCTATTAATGAGCGAGTAGAGAGAGAGAGAACAAAAGTAAACTCAAAGTGAAGTATGTGAAATCTTTCTCCATGTGTAGAGGGTATACAATTTATAGGCACTGAGCCTAGATATGACGGTGACGTGAAGACCAAATTACTAATATATCTGGAAGGATAATTATAATTGTGAATGTGCACTATTTTGAAATAATGACTACTCTGATAAATCCTTTCTTATGTGCGTTGACTTTTAAACTTTAAATTAGACTGAAGCCACGAGCTAAACCTGGTTTGCCGTTTGATGGTTTGGGCTCAACGCATAAACTGGAATCAAGCTTGGTCTAAATCTGGACTCGTCAATATGTTTAATTTATCGGAAAAAATAGAAGTCGGTACAAAAATTTAGACTTATTTAAGCTAAAATATAACATAAAAACTTATTTGGACCCAAGGGGATTTTTTTTTAATAATGACCAAAATGCCATTAAGTTGAAGGAAAAATAGTGCAAAACTAATTTTGGTCCCAAGCATTATCTTCGGCTCCATTAAGGAAAAAAGCAGAAAGTCAGGAGGTATAGATCATGCCTCTTGGTCATCGACAAATTTAAAAATAAAAAATATTGCAAAGGTTTGGAAGACAAGAATCTTGGGAGTCATTTATGGATTACAATTTCAATAAGATTACTTTTTACATTTTAGGTTTAAAACTTTTTTGGTGAAACTGTTTGGTATATATCATTATTGTAATTTTTTGTTGTGATTGTATGGTGCGACTATCAAGTGTAATACTTTGGTTTAATACTATATGTCATTGGTTTATCTATTTGGTGTCTCTATATGATGTACCTTATTGAACTTTGGTGTGTATAATTGATGTAACAACATGGTGACATTGAATAGTGTAACTCTTTGGTCTAACTATACAATTGAATGATACAATGAATTGGTTAGTGTAACTATTTTCAGAACACATAAATAACTATTTAGTGTATTATAGGGCAATTTATAACTAATTAGTGTCTCATAATTGGTGAAACTACCTAGTCAAATTGTCTTTAGAACATATGAATAAATTATTGTTGTATCATAGAACAATCATAATTGGTTGGTATCGTATAATTTCAGTAATTGTTTAATGTAACTTTTTTCATAACACATGAATAACTATTTGGTAGATTGTAAGGCAATTCTAATTGGTTGGTGTCTCATTATTGATGTAACTTTGGTCTAACTATTTTCAAAACACATGAATAAATTATTGGTGTATCATAAAACAATTGTAACTGATAAGTGTTGTATATAATCAGTAATTATTTAGTATAACTATTTTCATATCACATAAATAATTGTTTGGTGTATCATATGACAAGTGCAAATTGCTGGTGTAAATGATTAGTGTACTTATTTGTTGTCGCATTGATATCAGATAATGACGAAGTAACTAATTGGTATAATTCTTTGTCTTATTGGCTTTTGGCATTAATAAGGCATTATGTAAGACTTACCGATACACAGTAGAGTTTATCATTAAAGCTATGAAAAGAGATACACGTAATCACATAGGCTCATTACAAGTGTTCTTATTGTGGCTTCCTAACCATCCACACANTGTCTTGTCGATAATGAATTCACCATAACTCACTAATATGATATCTGTGTTAGAAAGTATCACTCCTCAATGTTGGCATTGGTGAGAGACTAGAGGTTGAAGAAATGAGGTAGATAATGAAATTGGGAATTAGATGGTATCAAGCTAGGATGTCGTAGAGGATTATTTTCTATTGCAAAAAACACAAAATAAGGTCAGGAATCAGGATACAAGAGAATTCAACTATGTTACTTCTGTGATGATTTTTGACTTATTTGTTGGGTAATAATATTAATATTATTTTAATTTAATTTATTAATCTAATTTACGTTTNACGATCCATATATTAACCATAATGAATTTATCGTGTGAAAATTGAGTTATTAATTTAGCACTAACTTGATATGTTTATGATGGTGTTTGGATTCAGAAGGTGAGCCGGATGCTTGATCTAAAGAGTTCAAGGCTTGATGATGTTAGTTCAATGTGTGTGTGAAAGAAGGCGAAAAAATTGGAATGGAGCCTGGTGACAATGGCTGGTACTATAGTAGAAACAGANTTAATTTAATTTATGAATCTAATTTACGTATGTAATCTATCACACTTAAAGGTGATTATCTTAACTCATTAACTGATCAAATCCGCCCATAAATAAATAGGATGTATACCTATATTAATTAATAAAGGTTCTACATGAATTGAGTAATATAACTCATTTTAATTAAGCGAGTTGTGATGAATTACAAATAAGTATCCATTGAGTTGAATATTTATTTTTATATTAAATAACAAAAGTAATACAAACTAATATACCCAAAAATACACACACACCCCCATCGACCCTGATGTATTAGTGTGTATATTTTGGTGCATTATTGTGTGTATTAACGCGTGTTTTATTTGGTATATTAAAATGTCTTTAAATTAAAATTTTTAAGTTATTTTACGGGTTAATGGATTTAATTCAATCCGTTATTATTCAATCAATTATTACTCATTTATTAAACTGGTTTAAAATTGATTGAATTTATTTTGCAACCATCTCATTTTAAACCAGCTCACGACCAACTTAACCCTTCCATTTGTCACCTTTAATCACAACTATTGATTAATAGCAAATTCCAATCAGTACTGAGATTTACAATTAATTTAATTAAGTAGATGAACAAATTATTTTAGTAAAATAGTCACAAATAACATTCATCGTTAGGTAAATACATACCCCATAACTAAAGTCAAGAAGAAAGCATCTGCCTTGGCAATTGGCTTTGGAAAATGCGTGTCATACACAAAATCATGATGTTTTTAAGATCTTCGTAATATCATATACTGACTCCAAAAAAAAAAAAAACTTTGTAAAACATCTTATTTATCCTATTATTTTGAGACATATGTGACGATGCACAATTAAATCAATCGAGTACGGGATGTAAATGAATTAATGAAATAATTAATAATAAGAAACAAAGATTGAGTGGTTGAGTCTAAATAACCTAACCACTAAAAGCAGTAACGGTGGCCAGAGAACTCTATTAATGAGCGAGTAGAGAGAGAGAACAAAAGTAAACTTAAAGTGAAATATGTGAAATCTTTCCTCATGTGTAGAGGGTATACGGTATACAATTTATAGGCACTGAGCCTAGATATGGCGGTGAGGTGAAGACCAAATTACTAATTTATCTGGAAGGATAGTTATAATTGTGAATGTGCACTATTTTGAAATAATGACTATTCTGATAATTGCTTTCTTATGTGCGTTGAATTTTAAACTTTAAATTAGACTGAACCACGAGCTAAACCTGGTTTGCCGTTTGATGGTTTGGGCTCAACGCATTAATTGGAATCAAGTTTGGTCTAAATCAGGACTCGTCAATATGTTTAATTTACCGGAAAAAATAGAAGTCGGTACAAAAATTTAGACTTATTTAAGCTAAAATATAACATAAAAACTTATTTGGACCCAAGGGGATTTTTTTTTAATAATGACCAAAATGCCATTAAGTTGAAGGAAAAATAGTGCAAAACTAATTTTGGTCCCAAGCATTATCTTCGGCTCCATTAAGGAAAAAAGCAGAAAGTCAGGAGGTATAGATCATGTCTCTTGGTCTTCGACAAATTTAAAAATAAAAAATATTGCAAAGGTTTGGAAGACAAGAATCTTGGGAGTCATTTATGGATTACAATTTCAATCAGATTACTTTTTACATTTTAGGTTTAAAACTTTTTTGGTGAAACTGTTTGGTATATATCATTATTGTAATTTTTTGTTGTGATTGTATGGTGCGACTATCAAGTGTAATACTTTGGTTTAATACTATATGTCGTTGGTTTATCTATTTGGTGTCTTTATATGATGTACCTCATTGAACTTTGGTGTGTATAATTGATGTAACAATGTGGTGACATTGAATAATATAACTCTTTGGTCTAATTATACAATTGAATGATACAATGGATTGGTTAGTGTAACTATTTTTAGAACACATAAATAACTATTTAGTGTATTATAGGGTAATTTGTAACTAATTAGTGTCTCATAATTGGTGAAACTACCTAGTCAAATTGTCTTTAGAGCATATGAATAAATTATTGGTGTATCATAGGACAATTATAATTGGTTGGTATCGTATAATTTCAGTAATTATTTAGTGTAACTTTTTTCATAACACATGAATAACTATTTGGTAGATTGTAAGGCAATTCTAATTGGTTGGTGTCTCATTATTGATGTAACTGTTTGGTCTAACCATTTTCAAAACACATGAATAAATTATTGGTGTATCATAAAACAATTGTAACTGATAAGTGTTGTATATAATCAGTAATTATTTAGTATAACTATTTTCATATCACATAAATAATTGTTTAGTGTATCATATGACAAGTGCAAATTGCTGGTGTAAATGATTAGTGTACTTATTTGTTGTCGCATTGATATCAAATAATGATGAAGTAACTAATTGGTATAATTCTTTGTCTTATTGACTTTTGGCATTAATAAGGCATTATGTAAGACTTACCAATACACAGTAGAGTTTATAATTACAGCTATGAAAAGAGATACACGTAATCACATAGGCTCATTACAAGTGTTCTTATTGTGGCTTCCTAACCATCCACAATGCTCATGTCGAATTCTCCAACAAAGTTCCCCCTCGACCTTATTGTACATTTTTTGGGTTAATCTTTTAATTGATGGCGGCAAAATCTTGGCTTTGTCCGCTAGGTAACAAATGTCTTATAATCATATTTGCCTACAATCAACACTATTTCCTCCATTCCTAATTAAGACATTAAAACAATGAATGATATTATATCAATTCAAAAAGAAAAAAAAATAGTTATACAAAACAGCATAAAAAAATATTAATACAAATGATTGAATTAATTAATCAGATACTGTGAGAAAAACATAATACAAAACAATAATTACACTATACAGGATTTATTAAAATAGGTATTGGATGAAAACTTGCATACAAGAATAGTTACACAAAAACACTATTCTGATTTTTTTAACACAGTTACACAACCAAAAATAAAAAAACAAATGATAGACAAGCACTTAAAAAACATAAAAACAAAAATAAGTATATACAACCAAACACTAGTATAATTTTCTACACATACAGACATACATGATCAAAAAACAAAAAACGTGCATTACTGTCTGTAAGAAAAATAGTTATACCCATTTAAAAACAGTTACACCTATTAAAAAATTAAAATAGTTCTTTCTTTCCCTACATCCCAACAACAAACAACATCTAACACGGAACAACATCCAAAAACGAAATTATGATTTGCNACACCTATTAAAAAATTAAAATAGTTCTTTCTTTCCCTACATCCCAACAACAAACAACATCTAACACGGAACAACATCCAAAAACGAAATTATGATTTGCCAATAAAAATATCCGAATAAAAGAAAAAACTTAATTATTAAAAACTTATCTTCAATTCGATGATGGTGATAAGACTCTGCAATTCATTTTTTCAAAGAAATTCTCTATTGATTAAGAAAAATAGACCTAGGAAGCAAACAAAATAAACCAAGAAAATACCGTAACCAGAGAAGTGAATCGTCAAGTTGTACGTTGAACGAAATCGCAAAGAAGTCAGCCGTTGAAGAACACTTTTACTGCAGATAAATACCACAAAGCTGCAATTCAAAGATGAATGATAATGTTTAATGTAATATGTACATNGTTGAAGAACACTTTTACTGCAGATAAATACCACAAAGCTGCAATTCAAAGATGAATGATAATGTTTAATGTAATATGTACATATAAGATTATATATGTAATTGCCAATGAATACTACATAAATTAAGAGATAATGTTTAGGTAAAAATGTTTTGAATTAATTTGAATTTTGTACCTAAACACAAAAAAGTTTTATTAAAATTACACTTAATAGAGTAAATAACTTATTCATACACTTTTTCTCAAATAAGTATAAAACATTATATCCACACCCAAAAAATCCTAATTTATTTATTATCTCCAACATTGCAAATACAAATAAAAATTATATAAAAGGACATTGACGTATATAGAATTCACTCAAATGCGAATGATAAATCACCAATGGTGTATTAGGGGGAGGCCCATTTATATAAAAGTATGTCACACTCTAAGTCATGGTGAACTGTTTTTCATTTACTAATTGTGGATCCCTAGTTAAAAGTGATGCAAGTTGTATTAATTCCTAAATCCATTTGCTTTGGTGCACTGGATCATTTGGGTAAAGGTACTAACTAAAAAATTAAACACAAGTTACCCATATGCTCTACCTCTTCTACCACATCCCAATCTCATAATCATATAAAATATTTAGGCTTTGTTTGGTANCTACCTCTTCTACCACATCCCAATCTCATAATCATATAAAATATTTAGGCTTTGTTTGGTACGATAGAAAAATAAAATGATGAAAAGTTATAAGGATGAAAAGTTATAGAGGTAGATAAAACATCATATTTGGTAAGGAACGATGAAAAAATTGATGAATTAACTTTCCTTCCAACTCACAAAAATCAATCTCTACAAAATTGAAAGAAAGTGGATGAAAAATTAATTATTTGTATTGGGATGTATCTTATGTGTGTATATATATATATTAATTTCGTATAAAAATATAATGATAAAATATGTATTTATATATATTTAAAAATAAAAAAAAATTAAATTAAAAAATATTTTTTTCATCTTAACTAAGGGTGAAAATTTTTGACTTAGCATGATAACACGACTCGAATTCGACACAAATTTTATAACACGAATTTGTTTATAACTCAACACGAACTTAAAAATGATTTGACACGCGAACAAGAAATATAAAAGGCTCATAATTTTATGACTTAACACGAATCTGACACGACACGACTCGATTGTCAACTATAATCTTAGCCATCACAAAAAAAAAAATTTAAAAAAATTAGTCATTTTTATTTTCCATCCATTCAACCAAGCACAAAAGAAGGAAAGTGTATCATTCATATTTTTCATTATTAAATGATAAAAAGTGCATCCATTATACTTTCCATCATTCCTACATTTCGTCCTTCCTACCAAACGGAGCATTAATCCAACAATTAACAAAGAAAAATAGATAGATAAAAAAAGGGGAAAAAATTGACTCTTGCTGCAGAAAAAACACAACGGATACACATGACTAACACAAATTATCGATCTAAAGAATTAACACTCCAAAGTGTTTAGACTAATACAAATTGTTAGGTTTTGTTGCTTGCAGTATGTAGCAATTCTAGTATATAGAGTAATTGAGAGATGAAAGAAAAACTTACTTTATCAATTGTTTAAGAAGATGTGCAAGGATGAAAGAGGCAAATTTCCTTGATAAGTCGGCTGAGAAGATGACTACTAGTAGGAGTTTTGGTAAATAATTCATAGGGGAAAATCTAATTATACGGGAAATTTTTTTTTCCAAAGAAACTGTAGTTTCTTACTAAACAAACGCTACAATTTTTTTTTTCTTTCCCTCATTTTCCACCACTCTCTCGTTAATCAAATGAACCCTAAATGAAAATACGACATGAAGAATTCATATTTTTTGTGCGAAACATGTTTTTGATTTTTCATTTTCATTCTTGTTATCCAAATAAAAAAAAAAAAAACTAAACTATTGGTCCGAGAATCATTTCCTTAATAGTTATTTGCCTTAATTTTATATAGTGATATTAACTAATCTTAAACCAAATTGACACCGGTTTTTGTGCAACTCATGCTTCTTAAAATTCCAATCTTAATTGCGTGGGCCACTAAATCTACTTTACACCCTTATAATAAGCTTTGGAGTTGCGTGACGTAGGAAATTCAATTTAAAGTATAAAGAAATTACAGCTTTCAAATTTGATCTGCAAGTGGGCAGATAATTATTATTATTAATAATAATAAGTTAATATAAAGAACATTTATGAATGCCAATAAAGCAACAATCACCACCTCCTGAAGAAACGTACGACCCACTTAGCCTCGTCTAGATTTAGATACATTCAAATGTATGAATTTTTTTATTAAATTCTAACTTATTAGAAGGACATACCCAACGGGCGGTCCAATACATTGTGAGTGAAGGCTTAAAGCAGAAACAATAAATAAGATATTTTTTATTTTTAGTAGCAATAATAAATTTATTTTTTAATTTTTTTAAATAATAAAAATATTAATTAAAATTTTATATTTAAGTTTTTTTTGGTTATATTTGAACTTGATGTAAGAGAGGGGCAAAGGAGACATAGAATGGTTGAAAAATTATACTTGTAAGTTGGAATTTGACTTTATTTAGGGAATTAAGACTTAAAATTTTTAATAGTTTTATTTTTATTTTTTAGAAACTTAGAGTTTATTGCCTTTTAATTCCGTGAGCTGAATTAATAGGCCTAATAACACATCAATTAATTATACAATTTTTTTTAAACTTGTACATAAAATTCATATTTTATTAACTTAATGATTGAGTGGGCCCTTCTACCCGGTGTACGATATTTTCGTTATTGTGAAGTTTGATAGGTTAGATATACGTATTTTATTCTTTGCAAGCGGAGATATTATTTTTGTGACTTGAATTCATGATTTTTAAATTATAATAAAATAATTTTATTGCTGCGTCAAAAAAAAAAAAATCTAAATTATTAATTATTAATAAAATTAAATGGGTGTGGAGTCCACCACACTTATCAGAACATTGTTTGGGGGGAAATTTGGTAAAGTCAATACTTATCTGATTAGCAATTGAAAGATTATTATAGTTAATAATACAAGTGACAGAGGACGGTTAAGTTCTGTCTTCCAAATTCTCAGCGGCCGCCCACTTTTTTCAATTATAAATATATTTTAAAACATGAAATCCAGACAACCCCCATACCCCCACTTTCCTTCTCGCGCTTGAATTTCACTTTCCAATCACCAGTTACAAATTGAAATTGGCCTATCAACCAATTAGATTTAAATTGACTATGTACTAATGGGGGGGCGGGGCATAATATGACACTGCTGTTAATATGACAAGAAATTATAAAATTTAGATATTCTTTAAATTATTCGTTTTGTAAACGACTAGATTCGACGTTATCTGATTAATAAATGAATTAAATTTAAGTGAAACTAATAAAAAAAAATGGCACGACTCGTTTATGTATACGATACGAATCTGATATAACACAATTTATTAGATAGAATATGATATGACACAATTTGTTATATACGAATTAATAAATGAATTAAGTATGAATAAATTATTTTTTGACATAAATCAGTTAAGATCCAACACAAACCAACATTATATGACGCGATTGAAAGGTCTATTACTGAGTTAAATATGAATTTAATATTTGGTCTATTGTATTCATTGTTGATATTTGAAAAATATTCAATTCTATTCAAATAATTTAATTAAAGTTGATTATGGTATGTTTGATGAATTTAAATTTACTTTTATTAAATATTTATTAAATTACATGATACGTTTATATATATTTACATAAACTTGAACTGAATTATAATCAAATTAGATATTAAAAACTTAAAATTCAAATATAATATATTGTAATATGAATAATGGATCAAATAATTAATCCATAGAAGACTAAAATCGGACTCATGGAATTCGGATTAAACGTGTTCGACGCGCATGTGTGCAATGTGGGAAAAGATTATAATTTGTATCCGTATCTAAGGCGAGTTTAAAATTTAAAACTATTAAAATTAATTAAGTTAAATTATAATTTATACCCTTAAAATATACACTTAATTCTTATTTGGTCCTTGAAGTTTAAATTTTAACAAATCAAATCTTTAGAAGTTTAATTGTATTCCAATTTAGTTCTTACGTCAAACTTTATCAAATTTTTATGCCGAAATTAGCTCTCGTGGTCAACACGTGACTTAGATAAAAAAAAATATTTATTTAGTGAAAAATTATTTTTCAGGTAAGCTATAAACTTTACTTTATTTCGTTTAATTTGTTAGATAAATATATTTTTATAGGTATGTCCAGTGATGTTATTCTATTAGAACAAATTAATAGATCTGAATAGAAAATTTTAATTGAAACTTAATTAAAACTTTAATAGTGTAATTATTTAAATTAAAATTTTAGGGACTAAATAAAAATTATGTGTGTATTGAGAGGGTATAAATTGTAATTTACTCAGTTAAGTAATTAATTAATTATAGCAGGCAAGTTGTTGAGTAACTTTCCTGGCTTGTGGGATAAGAACGAGACGTGAAACCGGCGAAACCGGTGGCCCATAGGGTCTGACAATTGCGCCCACAGTCCCAAAAAAACCTAAAATCCAAAACCAGAAACCAGCCGCTGGTTTTTGTCTCACCAAAAGCGGTTTTGTGAACACGAACTTCCCGAAAACCAGGAGCGAGAAGCAGGTGGGTCACGCCAGTGTTTGTGGGCCCATGTTTCCACGATGTGGCGATTCGACCGCACTCTGACAGTGTCACGTGTCATACACGCGCATTCTCTTTTTTGTTTTCGCTTGCATGGGATCCGAAATCCGAGGTTCCTGATCCTCTTCCACGTGTTCTTCTTAGCTGCAGTATCTTTTCTCTTTATAACCACTTTAACCCCTAACTTTTGATGCTTTTAATCTGCTTCTTTTTGTTATGAAAAATGTAAGAAAATTCAAATAAAATTTTAAAAATATAACTCAAACACATATTATTCGTTAAATGATCGGGTTCTATTACAAAAACTAATGAGATCAATTCATTTAAAAAATAATATGTATTTGAGTTATAATTTTTTTGAATTTTATTTAAGTTTTGAAGTATTTCTCTTTAGTTATTTGAAATTTAAATATGTTTGCTTTGTCAATTTGGTTATTATTAGATTAATTTTATCAATTTAGTTTCTAAAGTTTAAATCTCTGTCACTCTGTTCTCTAATTAGATAATTTGTTAAGTTTTTTTTAACAAAAGTAATCACTTGTCATTTTTTTAGACGACATCACGTGCTTAACGCATCATAATTTCATTAAGAACTTATCGGTCTATACATGTAAGAATTATTTAAACTAGAACTAAATACTTTAGAAACAATATTAATATTTTGAGGAACTAAATTGATAAAATATGTATATTTTAAGAACCAAACTATTATTAATCCAAAATATAATGACAAACTAAAATTCATGTAGTTGACCCAAAAAATAAGAGAAATATTTTTTGAACTTAAAATGTATATTTATACAATCGCAACTATTAAATAGATAATAGATCACAATAAATATTAAAATGCACAATAAAATCAGTTATAATAATTGATCAAGTCTATATTTTAAGTTCACGTTGCATTGCTCAAAAACTAATAGAATTTGTTAGGCTAAGTCAAGTTGAGTTGAACTGGGTATAATTTAATATATATTTTTGATTATTATAATATTATCTTTTGTTTTTATGTTAAGTATAATGCTTAAAATAAGATTAAAAAAGAGATTAAAGAATGTAGTCTTTATAATTAAGTAATGTGACGTTGTAGTGCAGCGGGAACACTTGTGTCACACTATGGGGTAAATAGAGAAGTTAAACCTACGATCGGCAATAGTGAGAGGGGGTGTACCTCCCAATGAGAGGGTAACATTGACCCTAACGCAAGGGTAGTGATTTCACGCGCGCTAGATGGGATTAGCCGTTTCAATTAAGTGATTCCATTTCTAGTATTATTTTAACCAAAATCAATGGCTATGGCATCCCCCGATTCCATGAATGTGGAAGCCTGGTTTTCCCAAAACACTACCGCTCCTTAGGAAACAACTGCGCTGTGGACTCTCTCCCCCACTCCCACCCCCCTTCCCCCAAAACCCAGCTGCCCACCTACCCCCCTCTTTCTCTCTCTCTCTCTCTTATATATCTCCTCACCCAGCAGCCCTCCTTTGCCTCCCTCCTATATATCTCCTCCACACTTCATCCACATCCAACAACCACCACCGCCATACCCTCTGCTTTCTCTATCTGTACAATAATCTCTTCACAAGAAAAGTAGCAATGCGGATGAGCTGTAATGGATGCAGAGTCCTTCGAAAGGGTTGCAGCGAAAACTGCAGCATCAAACCATGCCTCCAATGGATCAAGACCTCCGAGTCCCAAGCCAATGCCACCGTCTTCCTCGCCAAGTTCTACGGCCGCGCTGGACTCATGAACCTCATCAACGCCGGTCCCGAACACCTCCGCCCTGGTCAGTAGTACCCTGCATCTATATTAACTGTACAGTATGTATGTTAAATATATAGTCATATTCTGAGTTTCTGAGTTCTAACCCCTCTATTTTCTTTGATTACGTACAGCGATATTTAGATCACTGCTATACGAGGCTTGTGGCAGAATCGTAAACCCGATTTACGGATCAGTCGGGTTGCTTTNAAGTATTGTTTTCTTACTTGTTAGTTTGCATAAAAGAATAGTGGGTGTTTATTGGTCTTGAGAGATGTTTCAGACGCTGTCAGAAGTCTTATGATTCCATCGATGAAGGTCTATCGGACTGATCGTTGGACACTTTTCTTTGCTCCCACTCCTTCATTTTAATCGGCCAAAAAAAAATAGAAATTTGGAGGTCAGTCCTCCTATATGGACTTGTTTGGATTTATGTCCGTCAATAAAATTTATTTGTTATGAAGTTTGTTTTTTGTCAATTTTACCATAATATCCCTTTCTTTTAGAAGTAAAATAAACTAAAAATTAAAAACTCCTAAATCTGATTAACATTAAAATTTTTTTTCTCTCATATCTATCTATATCCATATATATGTTAAGAATTTGATTAATATTAAAAATTTTCCTCTCTCTTATTTATCTATATATATGTGTATATATATATAGTAACATTAAAAATAAAAAAAATGGTAACATTCAAATACAAAAAAAAGTTTTATTATTTAGACACAAAAAATAATATATTTAAACATATTAAAATCGAAACATTCAATATTAATATTTTTAAAAAATAACAATAGTAATATGTTCAACAAAAATAGTAACATGCTTAACAAAAACTGTAATATACTTAACAATAATTATTTTTCTCATTCAAACGCAAAAAATAGTACCATTCAAATACAAAAAATAATAATATTCAAAAATAAAAAAAAATAGTAATATTGAATATTAATATTTAGAAAAATAATAAATAATAACATGATCAACAAAAATAGTAATATGGTTAAAAATAATAGTATATGAACAGTAACATAATAACAAAAATAGTAACATGAATTTGAATTTTACTATTCAAATTTATAGTAATTTTTTTTTTGTATTTAAATGTTACTATTTTTTTAATGTTACTATATATATATAAGAGAAGAAAATTTTTAATGTTAATCAAAGTCTTAACCTATATATGAATATAGATAAATATAAGAGAGAAAATATTAACTTTCTTTCAAGGAAGAGTATTTTTGAGATAAAAAAAAAGTGGATTTAAGTCATTACGTATAATTTTAAATATGGACTTAACCTCTTATAAGTTTCTTTGTAGGACTTATCTCCAAACAAGTATATCTAGAAGATTCGATTCTAATTTTCACAAAAAAATAAAAAATAAAAATCTGCAGGCCCAATAAGGCCTGATGGCCCATCACCAATCCGTTGTAGATCAAAGAAACAAGACAATCACGACGAAACGAAGCCCTACTCTTTCCTGCCTGCGCTCTCACTTCCAGATTGAGAGCTGAGGAACCAGCAATCAGTATGTTCTTAACACTCTCACAGACAGTCTCTCTCTCTCTCTCAACGACTCTACTTCCAAGTAAGTCTCTTCTTGGTATGTTTANCCTTATAAGTTTCTTTATAGGACTTATCTCCAAATAAGTATATCTAGAAGATTCAATTCTAATTTTCACAAAAAAATAAAAAATAAAAATCTGCAGGCCCAATAAGGCCTGATGGCCCATCACCAATCCGTTGCAGATCAAAGAAACAAGACAATCACGACGAAACGAAGCCCTACTCTTTCCTGCCTGCGCTCTCCCTTCCAGATTGAGAGCTGAGGAACCAGCAATCAGTATGTTCTTAACACTCTCACAGACAGTCTCTCTCTCTCTCTCTCTCTCAACGACTCTACTTCCAAGTAAGTCTCTTCTTGGTATGTTTACACAGTTACTTCCCACTGTAAGTTTCGTTGAGAGCTTCTTGGGAAATTTTAACCTAGTTCTTTGCTAAGAGATATTCAAAGATTTTCTGAAGCTGTTTTCTTGCACTTCCATTTCACAGATCAGTTGTTTTCGAAGGCTAAGGTTGAGAAACTTTGCTCAATGGGGCATTTGTTTTGTTCTGCATAACAATGTGATATTCTTGATTTAGATGAATGTACGACTTTATATTCTTGATTTAGATGAATGTACGACTTGATTATTGTAAATAGCAACTTTACTAGTTTCATGAATAAGATTTTTTAAGATAAGTTGCAACCTTTGGTTCATATTCGTAGGTCACTGATATTCGCTTAAATATACTAGGGCTTGAGTTTCCTTGTCCTTTTAGGGATTCTCTTGGTGGGGTGCATTTTGTTGCAGGATTATAATAATAACTGTTGTAGTTCAGACATATGCTTCCACTGAACCAACATTTCAGCCACCACTTTGTTACCTAGTTTCACGCAACGAAAATTATTTACAACTTGTTTTTGTGTCGTGGAATTCTTTGTTACCCAGTTTCACCACGAGTATGACGATTTTCCCGTTGAAGTTGGGCAATCCCTCTATGAAATGCATAGAAACATCCTCCCATACTTGCGATGGCACAGGAAAAGGTTGAAGAAGACCCGTCGGTGATCGAGAGTTGGTCTTGTTTTGTTGACACACGTCACATGCTGCGACATAATTCTGCACGTCTTTCTTGAGTCTGCTCCAATGAAAGGCTTGAGCAATTCCTTTTTAGGTTCGCAATACTTATGAGTGGCCTCATGTTTTTGTGCCGTGGAACTCTTGGAGTAGGCGGGACTTCAAGATAGAATCTGGTGGAACGACTACACGCCCATTGAACCATAGTAAATCGTCTCTCCATTCATAGTCAGGCACATCTTTAGGCTTGCTTTCTATGCGGTTCCTTATTTCTTGAACCCATGGTCTTTCAATAGCTTCTTTTTTAATTTCAATCCATATAATGAATTGAGGCTCAGAAATTGCCTACAAAGCTGGTGACCCCACTTCTCTAGATAGTGAATTTGCTGCGATGTTCTCCTTGTCTAGTCTGTACACTATCTCATATTCATAGCCTAGCAACTTGGTGACCCTTTTTTTGATGTTTTGGGGTGGCCACACGTTGCTCCAAGAAGAACCTCAGGCTGCTTTAATCTGTTAGGATTTGAAATTTTTTGCCCAAGAGATACGGCCTCCAACACTAAATGGCTTCAAATATGGCAAGCATCTCCTTTGAATAGATGGGTTGGGCTTTCTTTCTTGGGCCCAAAGCTCTGCTAAAAAATGCCACTGGCCGGCCCTGTTGGGACTGTACAACACCAATACCTGCATCTGAAGCATCTGCTTCTATTGCAAAAATTTCATTGAAATTAGGGGTAACCAATACCGGGGTTTTGGTCATGGATAATTTGAGTTCTTCAAAAGCATTTTTTCCCTTTTCATCCCAGTGAAATTGTCCGTTCTTCAACAATTGCGTCATGGGGGATGTGGCAATTCCATAGCTGCATACAAACTTACGGTAGTACCCTGGAAGTCCTAAAAATCCTCTTAGTTCGGTCACCTTGGTGGGTCTAGGCCAATCTTGTTTCTCATTCACTTGCACAACTTTATTAGAAATTAGATGCCCCACACAATCCACCTTCTCTTGTCCGAACGCACTTTTAGTGTTTAAGAAAAAATTGATGAGCTTGCAAAATTTTAAAACCACTCTAATGTGTTCCAAATGCTCCTCCCAAGAGCAACTATACACCAAAATATCGTTAAAAAATACAAGAACGAATTTACGCAATAGCGGCTTTAAGATAGAATTCATGGTGGCTTAAAACGTTGAAGGCGTATTACAAAGCCCAAAAGTCAAAATGAGGTATTCGTAATGCCCACTGTGTGTTTGGAATGCTGTCTTGTGCGCATCTACTGGATGAACTCGGATTTGGTTGTACCCAACTCTAAGGTCGAGCTTAGTGTAGTACTTGGCGCTGTGCAATTCATCGATCATGTCATCTACCGTTGGAATGGGAAAGTGATCTTTGATCATTGCTTCATTTAAGGCCTTATAATTAGTATAAAAATGCCAAGATTCATCTTTTTTCTTAACTAGTAGGACTGGTGAGGAAAAAGGGCTGCGACTAGGACAGATTGTCCCCGTCTCAAGCATCTCTATTACTTGCCATTTGATTTCATTTTTTTGGAAGTGCGCGTATCTACAGTGGTAAACATTGACAACTGATACACCTTCTTTCAATGGGATTCAATGGTCAACTTCTCTAGATGGAGGCAAGGAACATGGTTCTTCAAAAATTGCAGCAAATTCTTCTAATATTTTATCTATATCAGTTGGCAGTTGTGGAGCATTCTCCTCAGTGTGTTCGACTTCCTTGACCAATAATGCAAATAATGTGCCCTCATCATCAATTACTTTCTCAAGAGACTGTATAGAAATTGTCGTTGAAGGCCCATCCTTTTGACCATGAAGCACTTCAGACTCCATTTGCCAATTTAATCTCATCGTCATGTTGTGCCAATCACATAGTACAGGACCCAATTCCACCAATCATTGTACGCCCAATAATTGTCCAATCCTTGTAGTGGAAGAGAAAACAAAGTGATAGCAGGGGAAAAAACTTGGATCTCCAATGGTACGGCTTCATGTTTCTTTTGGCAAGATAGTTGGCCTCCGTCTGCAATTTTCACATTGAAACTATCAGGGGAAATAACTGGTGGGTGAAGGTGTCGAGCAACTCATTGGCTCACAAAGTTGTGGCTAAAGCTACTGTCTACGAGCACTGTAATTGAGTGTTTGCCAATAAACGCCAGAAACTTCATTGTGTGTGGCCCCTTCCAACCCGAAAAAGCATGAAGAGTGATCTCAGGTTGCTCATCTCGTTCCTGCTCCAATTCATTGATTATTGGCCCGAATTTGGGAGCATTGTTGCTGGTTTCGCCTTCCTCGTCCTCTCCTCCTTCGATCAAGAAGAACTGTGGTGTTTTGCATTTATGGTCAAGGGTGAATCGATCATTACAATTGAAGCACAAACCTCTCTCTCTCCTTCGCCCCATCTCATCCCATGATATGCGCTTAATCAGAGAGTCGACGACTTGCTTTAGGGTTGTAGGTACCATCGTAGGTGGTGGAGCTATGAGAAATCGTATTGGTGGGCCAACCCGTGTCCCTTCTACTCATCCCTGCCTTCGTTTCCTCATGAGCTAGTCATCCTTTATTCTGGCTACCCTGATGGCCTCGCGTAGAGTCTTTGGTTTCATCAGTGATGTCATCGCGTAGGCCTCTGAGAAAGGTTCCAACAAGAGTTGATTGCGGCCACCCAACCACTCTGTTAGCCAACCTTTCAAACTCATGTTGGTAGTCCCTGAGGGTACTTGTTTGCTTCAATCTGGATAGTGCTTTGTCAAAGCATTCATACTCCGTGGGATTGAATCGAGTCATAATCTCACGCTCAAATAAATCTCAGGTAATCTCCACTTCTTCATCTTTTGGACCCTCTTGAGCCAGTGCCACCATTGGTTGGCTTCTCCTCTTGGTGGAAGGATGCTAAGGCGACCTTCTGCTACTCCCCAATTTCCTGAAATTCGAAGTATTGAGAAGTTCTGCTAAGCCACTCCGTTGGATCATCACCAGAGAATTTTGGAAAATCCATCTTAGTGAATCTTATGTGGGTTGAATGGTGGGACCCCTCATATCTGTTGGAACCTCCTCGAGAGAAAGAGCTCCTCTCGCCATGATGTTGAGATGATTTTTCCTAGGACATACAGAAACCAGATAAGGAGTCGAGGACTTCCTTGAGCTTGTCCTCCATTCCTTGCATCTGAGCTCATGTTTCCCTAGATTCGGTTGCCGATCGCTACAAGCCATCGCGCACTTCTTGCAATTCGAACTCTAGCTTTTCAAGCCGTTCCTTATTAGTTCCCTTGCTTTGCTCTGATACCAGGTTTGTTAGAACCCAACAAATAACTCAAACTGAAGTGCTGAAATGAAATAGAATTCTCCAATTTGGTCTGAAGACAAAACCACGATTATAATCAAATTTCTTAATATTTTATTCTACTGTGAAAGACTTATTTATAGTAAGTAAACCCAACGGCTACTTAGACTCCTAAACAGAGTCAACAGACTCAACAAACCTTCTTCCTAAACTTAAGCAAATGGATTAGATATTCCCCATAGAATCTAGCCTTCACTTCTGTTGTCTTTTGAACTGGTCCTTCTAGTTCTGCGGCTAGCATGACAAAATATGGTGGGTTCCGTTTCCTAGCTCTTCGGGGTCCATCATTTCACTTGATTCCAACTGTCTGGAGTTCCTTTAGGTTCCCACCTGAAATGGATGGTTGATGATAGAGGTTTGGCCTCACAGGGACTAACCGATCGATGAGTCAATGACAGTGGAATGTGAGCTTCTTACTGTGGGTGTCTGTTTGTGAAAATGCATGTATTTTTTACTGCTATGCTTCTGACGTATATCATGCACTTTCATTAAAGAAAATCACCTATTTCTTCTCAAATGTCCTTCTTCCATACGATAACTGTGAATAAAAATATTAATGAATCAATTGCTGTGCAATATAATAACTAATAAGCCCAGAGTTCTTTTGCAGAAGATTGAAGAAAGAGTTATCTATAGAATATCATCAAGTTGCACTTTGTTTTGGTCGCGAATTCCGTTGGGGAAGAGAGAAATAGAAACGGAAAGGGGATGATTTTTTTGCGATTGGATGTTGTGGAAAATAAGGATGTGGAGAAGGAGGAGCATATAGCAGGAAATTTTAAAATCAAATACGACGTTTCCATCCCCTTTTCATGATTTCATTTTCATATCAATTTCAAGAAATTCTTTTGTTGTAACTTCATTTTACTTGGGGAGAGAATATAGCTCGCGCTTGTCTCCTCTCCTTTCTAAAGAAGAGACACATGCTATTATTTAGTTCTGATATATTCATACTTAGATGTCTTTATGATTTGAAGTGACTGGGTTCATTTAGACATCCTTTTTGCTTGATATCTACTGTGGATCGACTTTATATATAAGAAAAGATGCTAATTTCTGGCTTGTTGATATTTGTGTCATAATCTCTAGTTTTCTGATGCCAACAGATTTTTTAATTTTCAGGTTTTGACCCCGCCCTGGTAATCTGTGCTAATTAATAATTTTGTTGAAGTATGGAAGGGAACAGGCGACCCTTTTTTAAGAAACTTGCTAACCCCCAATTTAAGAAAAAGGGTGGCAACAAAAAAGGGAAGTGGCATAATTCTAGCCATGAACTGTCTTTTGGAAGTTCTCAAGCTTCAGACACAGTTTATCGGATACTGTGTCAGTCTAGGAAGATTGGTAGTGTTATTGGTAAAGGAGGTAATATAGTCAAAGCCCTGAGGGAAGAGACACAAGCAAAGATTACAGTTGCCGACTCTGTTCCTGGTGCAGACGAGAGAGTAATAATCATCTATAGTCCTCCTACAAAAATCTCAAGAAAGCACGATACTGACAATAGTGATGGTGATCCTGCCACTGACAAAGAAGATGAACTCATGGAGCCACATTGCCCGGCCCAAGATGCTCTCTTGAAAGTGCATGACAGGATTATGGAGGAAGACCTTCTTGGTGGAATGGAAAATGAGGATGATAATGAAAATGTGGTTACTGCACGTCTTCTTGTTCCAAACAACATGGTCGGTTGTCTTTTAGGCAAAAAAGGAGATGTCATTCAGAGATTGCGTAGTGAAACGGGTGCAAGCATTCGTGTTCTCCCTGCTGAACATCTTCCTACATGTGCTATGGAGACTGATGAACTGGTGCAAGTAATATTTCTGTTGCCTCTTACCTTGTATTTCTTTGACAAGTGTACTTTATGTTCTGGATGGTTGTGCATAATTATTAAATTATCCCTTTTAACCATGATTTTTGCCCCTGGGCAGCATTTGTATACACACAAATACATGCAGATGCAACAAACACGCACACACACACACACTCTCTCTCTCTCTCTCTCACACACACACACACACCCCTACTTTGAGTTAAAGGTCTTGGTTGTTAATTCTTGGCGGTACATTTGGATTGGGACAATGCTAGGGGTGCTGGCTAACTTAAGAATATGCTTATTGGCTACTGTTTATTATCATTATATTGTTCTCACTTAAAATTTGCTTTTTGGAAACTTATTACTTGCTTTTTGGAAACTTATTGTTTCTCTTGTAATGTTCATTCATATTACTTACCTGCCCTTTGGAGATGAACAATGTTGGCGAACGTGTTTCATATTTGGCAAAGGAAGCTGGTCTTATGCAGTAATTTTTGATTTTGCCTCTCTTGTGTGCATGACATATCCCTAAAAGCGTCCTAGATTGTAACTTGAAAAATGAATTCAATATGTAATCCTCCTAGAAGTTGTGCATGGTCATCAATTGTAGGTTGATGCTCTGGTGAATCTTTTTATCCTCACTACCATAATGCTGGCTGAGACCTTCACTAAACAATCAAGAATAACTTCTCATGAGCTCTGCCTCTTCAGCTATGGTGGAAATACTGCATTTTGTTTTTCAAATTCCAATATAACTTGGGAGATTTTACATTTGGCTAAAATATTTTATGCCTTGACAATGTCCTATTTTTTGTGGTGTTTCTTGATCCCCAGTCGGAATTGCAGTTAAATTTATAGTCTGTATGAACCAGATTTTTTTTTTTTACATTTTTTTTTGGGGGGTGGGAGTGGGAGTGGGAGGGGGAGGGGGGACTTGAACCTTTGACCTTAAGAAGACCAAATTTTCACAAAGTAAGGAGTACCATGTGGGGATAATGTGTTGACTTTGCTGTCTATCAGCACAAATTTAATTCAATGCAGTGGACGAGGTGCCCCTTGAATTTCGAGTTGTGAACCACCTGCAAGATGTTGGTGCTTTTGTTTAGGTAGACCTGCCTTGGCAGTCTCATGAGAAGCCAAGTGATATTTGATTGTTGCTCGAGTTTGTGAAGATGGGAACAGTACTATCCATCCTTATTGGAGTAGATGTGCCTCAGTGAATGCATAGTGTGATGGGGTGGAAGAGATTGATGGGCTTGAGAAATTTATGATGCCCAACCGTTGGTATAGTTGGAAAATCACCTTGGCCAGAAGTCTTTAAATTTTGAAGGTTAATTCATCAAACTAATGTATACAACTTTAGCACATTTTGTTCAAACATATTAGAATCTAAAGAGCCAAACCTGATTTGGGCCTCGTTAAACCAAGGTGCAGGGAGTGGTGGATCGGGTATAAACTTAAATTGATGTTATTTCCACAAGGATCACAACATTTGAAATTCTATACGAGTATAATATCTCAAATTATGCTCTTATATTTGTTGAGCTAGTCTGAATATTTGCCAAATGATTTTGGAAGAGTATATGCCAACTCATTTTCCCTAGATTCGTTATTTATTCATTCACAAGTCTCTGAAAATCTTAGCTTTGGTTCAATATGGGCTTCCTTAATTCCTAAATTATGAACTTCCGCTGTTATTGTTCCTCATTTATGGATCTTCCCTCTCACTAATTGGAACCTAAATAAGCAAAACTTCAAAATCATCCTTGATATCTTAAGAGAAATAGCCCAAAAGCATGAAGCATGAACTTTTCAACTCCAAATGTCTGGTCCCAAAAACTTAATTGGTTTAAAGGGTTAGTTCTGACCGAATGACTCTGAAGGTTTTGGTCTGAGTTCAAGAGGGTTGGCCACAATATCTTGACCAGGTTATTATCAGTAATGTAGACAGAGCAATAAAGGTTATCTTTCTGTTGTGTTGTTTTGTTTCCAAAATCTTGTTTAGGTAGTTTCCTTATAGGTTCACCATAAATATTTTATTGAGCATTTGTTGACTTTCCATATTACCTAGTATCATGTCTTAGTCATATTAATTGACCCCAAAATAGTTCATGAATTTTTTCCAGAATGAGATGATGAAAAATTTACATAACTGTGGTTCTCAAGTTGCATCTGTAGGTCCTTACATGTGGATTGAGTCTTGGTAGGGTGAACACCAACTCACCAAGACATGGGGTTGGGGACAGGCCGGGGATCAAAATTTTGTTTCGTTTTGGTACTGGTGGAAATCGAAATGAATCAAAATAACAATGCCCATGTTTCGAGAGACTTCTTAATGTTTCATGTTTCAGAATCAAAATTCTGAATTTTTCTCTGAAATATTTTCGAAATCTTTTTTGTTTCCAAGCTTACTGTGACTATGGATGAAAATGAAATTTTGATCATTGGTTGGGACTTGGGATGGTTAGCCTGTGCCATTGGATTTGGACCCAAAAAAGCAAAACAAAAAAAACTATGAAAGGTTTCCATACAAGTTGATTTCGGTTCGAACGAATGAAGTTGNGATCATTGGTTGGGACTTGGGATGGTTAGCCTGTGCCATTGGATTTGGACCCAAAAAAGCAAAACAAAAAAACTATGAAAGGTTTCCATACAAGTTGATTTCGGTTCGAACGAATGAAGTTGGGAGGATCATATTTGTTGAGCATGATTTTGGCTGTTGCAATCTTAAATTTATTTTGCCATCAGCACTTTATTTCTTGTTATCTGTTTCACTCTTCATGATTTTTGCTAGTTAATGAACCTGAAACTCGTTGGTATGTGGTGCTTTAGTCACCTTAGTCCAAATGTTGATTAATGAACACATATAGTCCAGGAAAATGATTTAGAGAGTTTGTGGGGACATTGTCATTGCCACTGATAAAAGTTTATAGGTGATCACACTCATGGTGCAGATTGTTTATTTTGATAGTTCTGTTAAATTGTTATCACCCTCACCCCCAATAAATCTCTCACATTGGTAGATATTTTACAGATATCTGGTAAGCCAGCGGTAGCAAAGCAGGCTTTATATGAAGTATCTACTCTACTGCATCAGAACCCACGGAAGGACAAACCGCCTTTGAATTTTCCCATGGTTCATGGGGGCCAAAGTTTTCATCCTCCTGCACCTCCTATGGGAAATATGCAACCACCAGGAAATCCCATGTGGTCTCAACGGAATAATAATCCTCATGGAATGCCGCCAGTTCCATGGATGGGGAGATATGGGAACCAGCCTTCTGGATTTGGGCTAGGTGATTTTAATGATTCTCCTGCCGCACATGGTGGGGAAGCTCCAAGTGAGTTTTCTTTGAAAATTTTGTGTTCAGCTGCAAAAATTGGTGGAGTGATTGGCAAGGGAGGCTTTAATGTAAAACAGTTACAGCAAGAGACTGGGGCCAGTATTCATGTTGAGGATGTGTCAGCAGAGTCAGATGACCGTATAATTCGTGTCTCTTCTTTTGAGGTCAGCCCCTTTTCCCCTTTTCTTTACTTCTTTAGAAGATATCTCCATCTTTTAATCATGCAGAGGACTGCGTCTATAATGTTGATTTCGCTGTAGTTTTTTAATGCGTACCAGTGTGTAATCTATGTTCTGATATTGATTCAGGCTCTGTGGAATCCCAGATCACAAACTATAGATGCTGTTCTTGAGCTTCAAAACAAAACAAGTGAACCCTCTGATAAAGGTGGTATAACAACAAGACTTCTTGTTCCGTCAAGTAAGGTAGGCTGCCTTCTTGGACAAGGAGGTCATGTGATCAATGAGATGAGAAGAAGAACACGCGCAGACATACGTGTTTATTCCAAGGAAGATAAGCCCAAATGTGCTTCTGAAGATGAAGAGCTTGTACAGGTGGTGTTTTCAACTTGCAATATTAGCACTAATTGTGATATGCATGGGTGAAACCTAGAATCTAAAACTGTTGGTGGTGTTTTTTTTTTTTTTTGGGGGGGGGGGGGGGGGGGAAAGGGGGGGGGAAANACTGTTGGTGGCTGCAGGAAACTGGCCTTTGTTGTTGGTGTTTTTTTTTTTTTTTGGGGGGGGTGGGTGTCAAGAGCAGAACATAAAGCCATATAGCATTGAGATTAACACATTAATTGATGATTTAGAGGGGCCACCCAATCGTATCTGGAAAATTAGAAAAAACTAGAATGCCAAAAGGCAATTTCCAAGAATTAGGGGTTCGCTTCGCCCTTGGTGATATGCCATCAGAGTTTTGAATTTCTTTTTCCATGCATATGATCTCTATTTTTCCCCTATTACATTTATCTTAATTAGTTAATCTAATCCCTACTGAACTTGTGGTTATTCTGTGTTTAGATATCTGGAAACTTTGGTGTTGCTAAAGATGCATTGGCAGAGGTTGCATCAAGACTTAGAACCAGATTTCTGCGAGATGCGAATGCTGGAGCAGAACCTGGTCCAGTCGGGCCAGTTCCTAGATTTCCTAGATTTGGTCATTCAGGAAACTTATCTGGTGCAGGGCCACCTCCTCCTGCCGGCTCTGGTGGATATGAAATGCTAAAGGTATATCTAACTAAAGCTCTGTATATACGTGTCCGAAGGTCCATGTTTAGGTTTGTGATCATTTAGTTATTTACGATGAACTTTCTCTCTGATTTCTAGCCAAAAAATGTTTTTTGGTTGAAGAATTGTGGTAATATGCAGCATTGTGTGGATTCCTACATCTTTTCTTTTGGTGGGTGAAAGGGTTATCCATAAGTTGTTCGACTAGGAATGATTGACCTCTTACTGACAATCTATCAACAACATAATAAGCTCAAAGAAAGATGATATGCTAATCTATAAATGACCAAAGTTGTTGGAAAAAGTGGACATAGAATATTATTCTTGAAATTTTGCAATATATATGTGTGCGCAGGTTATGCTCTTACCTTTCAATGAGATCTTTTTCCCATTATTTGTTATTTATCCCATGCATGACCTGTTGTTTTTCTTCACATGTTCTCATTTGCTTTTGGAAAGACTAAATGTAATAATTATATGCATGAGATCATGTGGTGCCTGAGTGAATAGACTCGCGGAGGCAAGGTGGGGGGGTGTCTGTGTCTTGAATCCCTGGTGTTTGATCTTTGAATTTTAGCAGACTGATGCAGCTTGATTTTTATGGTCTACATGTCTTTTTTTATTGACTAAATTGTTTATTGCATTATTATGTCGTCTCTAATGCCGTTAGATTACTCAGTCCTAAATAGCCATGAGTGAAAAACAAATTGTCAATCCCATTGAAATTTGGGGAATCGAGATCGTGTTTCTTTCTTAGCTGGAAAATGCCAATTGGGTAAGTTTAGGCTTGGCATTGGACAAATAAATAGAAGAGTAGACTGGAGCAAATGCTAGGGCAAGGCTGCAGTCTCTTGGTGCTCCATATGGCCTTTTAGGCAAAATGGTTATCTGGAAGTTTGACAGTTATGTTATCAGCTTTAGTGGCCCCAGAATTATTTTTTTTGACCTCAGGGAATGACAGTTGAGCATCATGATAAAAGCACAAGTGGGAGCAACTTCTTTTACCATTGCCGCCCCCTATTGGACTGCTGACTCATGTATCTCAAATAATTTCTTGAAAAAGGAAACCCGTTGAAACTAGGTTGCTCCATTAGGACATGGCTCTACTTCAGTCAGTGAAGAGCGTTCAGCCTTGGGGGCTAAAGTGCTGAATGCTTTTTTGGTGGGCACAATGGCCTGCTGGCATCTGAAACTTCGTTTAACCCCTTTTCCCAGTAGATATTTTTTCTAGTGCTTGAAGTGCACTTGAGCAAGTCTACTGCTTTAGGTACTGCTTATCATCTCACTGGAGTGGGATAATGGAACATTCACATATCAGGTAGCAGCATCATGATTCCATTTTCCTAACTGGCTTATGGCATTTATGAAGTCATCAGTGCATAACTATGGGATTACAAATCTCTCTCCCTCTCCCTCTCCCTCTCGTCCTTGTGATTGTTGTTCCTGTTTCATTCATTCTTAATACACCTGCCTGCTGCCCCAAATATTCCTTAAATTTTTCAATACATCTGAATGTGTTGCTGAACACTACTTTCATTCGGGTATATTGGATCTTTTGTGTAACTGACGGTTGTCTTCAAAAACTGTACATTCTATTCTAACCAGCTGATCCAAATGAGTCTATGGTTTCTGCTGAGATAAAGCCCCAGCTGGCTGCTCTTACCTTTACTCTTATTCTGGGAGTGTCATAGGCAGGCATCTGAGGTTAATAGGCATGCTTTTACCGAGTGGGATTGGTAGTGGCCTAGTGGGATAAATTTCCTTGGGAACTCTCTGTGACTTAATTGACCATCTAAGGTGAATAAACCATTTGACGCCCACTTTTTTCGATAAAACTGTAGTGGCTAAATGGAGGGAAATTGCAATGTGGAAAAACTGGGAGAGTAGTGCTATTTATACCTGCAATTTTTTATTGCTAGTTTTGGTCTTCTGGATTCCCACCAGTATTCAAATCTAGAGTTATATGTACCAAGCAATCTTCTAACAGGATTCAACCCTACTCAACAAAGTCTTTATCCCGACTATTGAGGGTCAGCTACGTTGATCCTAATTCTCCATTGTGCCCTATCAAAATCCATATTTTCCATTTTTCTGTTAACTATCAATAAAACATATATGATAAAAAAGGCTCACATAGTGGCATGGTATAATCCTTCTATAACCCAGAATGAAAGGGTGATTTGTTTATCTGGGCCTGTGAAGATGCTTGTTTAGGTGCCTTTTTCTTTTTAGTTGTCCAATTGATGCCCTAGCCACCATACCTCACTAAAAAAGTTTGGAACTTGACTGCTATATTCTGAACTTGTCATTCGTAGTAATTTTATTGTACTTGAAGTTGATATTTCCGAGCCACCGGAAAAGGGTATGCTTGAAAGTGGCAATTGCATTGTGTTTTTAGTTTGTGAGAGCTCCCATGCTCATCATTCATAGTTTGGTTTGTGCTTCGCTCCCTCCCCCCACCCCCTCCTCCCAAAAAAAGCCCAAAAATCCTTCAATTACTAATATGGGCATGTATTCAGCTGGAGAGTTCAAGTGCTGTCAGACAGCTATCGGCACTCTTCACTGGGTGAAGTTGGCTGTGGTAATTTTGGAAGGGTTTGTGATTCGTTTTAAAAATTATTTTACACTACTTTATCCCCTTTCCTATATGTGCTGGAAGAACTTTATGATTTCATCTGTTATGCCACTGCACCATGCTCTTGCCACCCCAGCTCTGTTGTCTCCTCTGCAGCAGCCAATACCATTTTGTCTGGAACTTGTATCAATCAATTGATGTTTTAAAATATTTTCTCTGCTGCATCTTTTGTTGATTCTATAGAGATTGTGGTTTTTGTGGGCTTGTTATATCACTAGCAAAAGATGTGCAGAATGATTCTCATTATCTTCTTGAATACAGTTGTGTAGAACATTTTTAATCTGCTTTGGGCTTTTGCCAGGACACATCTTTCTTTGCACTACACTCTTGTTTAGGATATCTTGCAGCCTAACAGTTAACTTATTTCAAGAGGCATTAGTCTGACTGATAAATAGATTGTTTGCTTATTCTTCCCTTCATCATCATGATTAATATGGTTGTAGAGAAATGCCCTTTGATGTTTTACTAAATTATTGTTATTGCTGTAATGTAGGGTGGTCGGCGTGAATATGAACCTCCAAGTTATCAAGTTCCTCCAAGTGCTGCTGGGTAAATACTATTATAGTGCTCATTCCTCATTTCATGTTTTGAGTATTGGGATACAGATGAATATCATCTTTCAATGATCCAGGTTCCAAAACGTCAACAGTTCTATGGAGTTTCGGATTCCAAATAATCCTGTGAATTCTGGTATGGGGACAGGCAGCAACAACATTGGTGATGTGAGTTTCTAATACCTTATTAACTATCGAAAAAAGAAGGAAAAAGTTGTTTGATTAGCAAATATTAGTTGAGATTTCCCGGTAGATAGTTGGCATTAAATTCAGCTTTAAAGAAAGAAAACTCAAGCGCGCTGTTCTTGTTGAATCCAAATGATCCTTTTATTCTGCTAAAAATAGTTATCATAAAGTTCCAATAAGTTGACACCCTCACACACATGTTTTGTATGAATAATGTGTTAATTCCATATAGACATTTAATTGTGAAAGGGTTGCTAAATCCGCTCCCTCAAAATTCAGATTACTGGATCAAGGATGAAGCTCCAAGAATATCATTCTGGTGGTTCTGCGTCCGCTGTTGATATTCGTGGGTCTGCTGAGCATTTGAATGCCAACCATAGTATGCTTCAGGCCTATAATAGTAGTGGTGGGCAGTACCACAATACCCAACAGGGATCTTATCAGAACTACGATGCTCAGCAAGCTGCCTACCCTAACATCAATGCTCCACAAACCCCTTATCAGATCAACGCGCAGCACGCTCCTTACCAAAACACGCAGCAAGCCAGCTACCAGAACATGAGTGCGCAAGGTCCTTACCAGTACTGACACTAGATTTGGGCAATTTTGTAACATAATTTGCAAAATTATTATTGTTTCTTTTTATCATTATTATTGCCTACTTATGAATAGAGTTGATTTCGGACCAGATAAATAGAGTTGATTTTGAAGTTTTACTTGACTTTGAGTCTGAGCGTGAGCTTTTCTTGTTGCTTGTCTTGGAGTAGATTAATGCTTTGTATCATGATGGGGGGAGCTATAGATTTCATAATTTCCCAGTGCTGGGCTAGGAAGTCTGTTCTCTGTCCGGGTTCTGAAACTGCTGATTTTCGTTTAGGAACAGCAGGGTTCTATTCTATCTTCTCATTGTTGTTTTACTTGGCATTTGAACCATTGTCATTTTTGTATTCCATGGAATTTGTCTCTGCATATTATTATTGACGATATCGTGAAATGTCATGCAGTTTAACCCTTGTAACATTTATTCAGATGGATTTAAGGAAGGATCTGTCTTGAACTTGATCCTTGGTGGTCAGTCCGACTCAGTCATGCTAAATGAGGAAAAAAGTCATATCATTCGGATCCGTGTTTACAGACTCACAAACGTGAAAAAAAACTCTTTGGTGGATTCAAAATGGCCTTTCATCAAGGTTTCTACAACCCGAGATTCTCAAAGAATGCGTGTGTTTTGTCATTTGCTGTGGACATACACAAAACAACAGTATATTTTAAGGTGTAATGTGTAAAATTTTGTAGTTGAGAGTGCAAAGTGAAATAAAAGTAATAATTCAAGATGGTAAAGTGTATTTTACTCTTAATTATTCGGTGCCTTTTTTTTTTTTTTTGAGAAACATCGGTAAAATTATATTATTCAGAAATGTCAGCAAATAGAAAAAGCATAACAAAGTCTGGTACCTGCTCCATCCAAACAACGCTATTATTTAATGGTAAAACAATACAAACTACCTCATGAATTATATTATTCTTATTGCGTCAAACTTTGAAAAATTCAAAAAATTAAAAACTCCTTGCTATGTTGCAAATATATATCTTGGAAAATGGCTTCGAGAGGATCAAGATCTATATCACCATTCCTTATAGAATTCATAACACTTATCGAATCCCCTTCCAAAATGACTTNACTCATGAATTACATTATTCTCATTGCGTCAAACTTCGAAAAATTCAAAAAATTAGAAACTCCTCGCTATGTTGCAAATATATATCTTGGAAAATGGCTTTGAGAGGATCAAGATCTATATCACCATTCCTTATAGAATTCATAACACTTATTGAATCCCTTTCCAAAATGACTTCTACTAATTCTTGTTGTCTTGCAAATTGTATTGCAATTTTTGCTGCAATAGATTATGCTTTTCAAATCTCACAACTCATAGTAATCCTCTTTGACAATGCGCCTCACGAAGTAACCCCTATCATCTCATATGACTACCCCCACTTCTAAGACATTCTGATCTGGATATACCGCGGCATCAAAATTTACTTTGNTTGCCTTGCAAATTGTATTGCAATTTTTGCTGCAATAGATTATGCTTTTCAAATCTCACAACTCATAGTAATCCTCTTTGACAATGCGCCTCACGAAGTAACCCCTATCATCTCATATGACTACCCCCACTTCTAAGACATTCTGATCTGGATATACCGCGGCATCAAAATTTACTTTGAAAGTACCTGCCTGAGAGCCTTGGAAAAGGATGATCTGCATTGTAGGCTCAAATGTCTTCATTTTTCCGTTCTACTCAGATGGTCTATGTTGATGCAATAAATGGAATAACGATTGGAGAATGAGACGTTTTAAAATGTAGTGTCAATAGTTCAATTTCGTCAGGATCGAATCTAATTCTATTGCTTGAATTCAATTTCTCTTCAATATCCAAAAAAAATTCTCTTCAAATCTCTTCTTAGTATGAGAGTGGGGTCCACCTCATTGATGTTATCCACTCTTCTAATCAGCCAACAAGGCAATGGTGTGATTAGTCTACCGTCTGCGGGCGTAATTTTGATAATCTCTAATACAATCCATACCCATATCCAATAGTCCGCTAATTTTACACAGCATTTTGTTATTAATTGGTGATAATTTGTTTCAAGGTAATATTCAATTAAAAATTTTTTCTAATTTTTTTTGTTATAAGTGTTCAATTTTTTGTCCGATAAATTTAAGTTGAATTAGAATATATTCCTCTTAGAACGTATAAAAAAAAAATTAAACTTAACACTTTTGAATTATTTGATCTCAACCACTCAAGGTTTCAACTTGTTCGTCTCTATTGTCCAAAAAAAAAAATCTGTCCTACATTTTTATCCTTCTTATCGAGAGAGAGAGAGAGAGAGAGAGAGAGGGAAAATACATTTGTTTCATGTATGGCTGGAAGAGAAAGTTGATAATTTTTATCATCACCTACCAAACGTATTTTAAAACCGCGTTAAAGACCGCAGTGCCGTGCAATATATTAATCAAAGTTGAAAGAGCATTACTCTTAACTGTATAATTTGCTGTAAGAAATTTGACCCCTCGGCTCCAAAATCGTTCATTGATTGGAAATTAGGAAGCAATTATAAGTCTGACTGGTTAATCCAACTAATAATCCTTCAATGGAGAACAATTTGGAAGAGAATTGTGGGGATTTGAATCCGAAGAACTCAGCGGCACAGAGGCTGCGGAGATGGAGACAGGCTGCTTTGCTCCTGAATGCTTCGCGCAGGTTACGTGACACCATCGCCAAACTCTCTGAGCCTTGCGAAGCGGAGGCCACGTTCCGTGCGAAACGGGTCCATGTACACTTTTCTTCACTTTTGGAACTTGTAAATTCATGATAGAATGGTCTAATACTAAGCATTATCGTATTGATGATAGAACGTCATATCATAATCAGTGCATGTTGAATGAAATTTTGCATAATAATCATATATAGTGTTTCTCTGATACCCAATGGCCCGGTTAAGCTTTTCTTAAGTTTTTATATAGCATTTTATGGTGATGGTGATGATCATGATGGGGTAGTGGGGAGATGAATTCAATTGGTTCTTAATGTCTATGGAGAAATCAGATGTTTAATCAACTGCTTTTCCTTTGCTGGATTTGTTTGTGCAAATGAAAGTTCCCGTCAGAACCAAAGTTTTGTTGAGTTGAGCTGACAGTAGGTGTGTTACTGATATTTTTGTAAACAATTGGTTATCAACACTTAGTTCCCCGCCTTTCCTCCTTGTTATGTAGTTTTATTAGATTGCTAAACTTGGGTGCTAANGCGTCAGAACCAAAGTTTTGTTGAGTTGAGCTGACAGTAGGTGTGTTACTGATATTTTTGTAAACAATTGGTTATCAACTCTTAGGTCCCCGCCTTTCCTCCTTGTTATGTAGTTTTATTAGATTGCTAAACTTGGGTGCTAAGAAGTTCCTGATTTCTATTTTGTTAATGCTCAGGATGGTCTGTAAGTTAAGTAGCTGATTCTTTTCTGTTTTGCATGTTATAGGAGACGGTGAGAACTGCTTTCCAAGCCAGATCTCATCACTACAACATCCAGGGTGGGCTTCTTCCAATTGTAACTTTGAGCTATGTTTTGTCTCATAAAATTCTTCATATTGACTCTCCCTGCGGAATATGTGCAGGTGTGCCACCTAGAGATTACACTGTGCCTGAGGAAGTTAAGGATGCCGGTTTTCAGATTTGTGCAGATGAGTTAGCATCCATCGTTGAAGGCCATGACCTTAAAAAGCTGAAAGCTAATGGCGGGGTAGCTGGTGTCGCAGATAAGCTTGCTACATCAACCACCAATGGCATTTCTACCGAAAGAAGTAGGCTGAGGCACAGAGAACTAATATATGGAATTAATAAATTTACTGAGAGTGAAGCTCAAAGTTTTTGGGTTTTCGTTTGGAAAGCCCTTCAAGACATGACCCTCATGATTCTTGATGTGTGTGCATTTTCCACTTTGATAGTTGACTTGGAAATGAAAGGATGGCTGAAGGGAGCTTACAATGGCCTTGGAATCATTGCAAGCATCTTGCTGGTGGTATTTGTGACAGCAGTGAGTGATTATCGGCAATCTTTACAACTCCGGGATTTGGTGAAAGCGGAGAAGAAGTTTTCTATTCAAGTTACGAGGGATGGATACAGGCAAAAAATGTCAATATATGATCTGCTTCCAGGTGATATTGTACACCTTTGTACTGGAGACCAAGTCCCTGCAGATGGGCTTTTTGTTTTAGGATATTCTGTGTTCATTGATAAATCTACTTTGACAGGAGAAAGTGAGCCAGTTAATGTTGATGATGAAAATCCCTTTATGCTGTATGGAACTACGATCCAGGATGGATCATGCAGGATGATGGTTACCACTGTCGGGATGAAAACCCATCGTGGTAAATTGGTAGCAACTCTTAGTGAAGGGGAAGATTATGAGACCCCGCTGCAGGGTAAATTGAATGAAGTGGCAACCATCATTGGAAAAATAGTCCTCCTCTTTGCTGTAGTAATGTTTGCAGTTTTTTTGTATAAGATGTCTGCTCGTAAACTGCAAGAGGGGACCCACTGGAGCATTTCTGGAGGTGATGCTTTAGAAAGGTTGCAATACTTTGCTATTGTCCTCTTTACTGCAGTAATGTTTGCAGTTTTTTTGTATAAGATGTCTGCAGTTTTTTTGTATAAGATGTATGCAGTTTTTTTGTATATGTCTGCAGAATTTTTTTATTATATGTCTGTTCGTAAACTGCAAGAGAGGTTCCAAGAGAGGACCCACTGGAGGATTTCTGGAGGTGATGCTTTAGAAATGTTGCAGACAGTGGGATCTGCAACTACTATTTGTAGTGACAAAACTGGCACCAAAAATGGAGGCAACAAAAATGGTCGTTCAGCTCCGGTAATGGTTACTGGAGGCAACAAAAATGGGAAGTGGCATAATTCTTGCCACGAAAAGTCTTTTGGAAATTCTCAAGCTTCAGACACAGTTTATCGGATACTATGTCAGTCTAGAAAGATTGGTAGTGTTATTGGTAAAGGAGGTAAAATAGTCAAATCCCTGAGAGAAGAGACCCAAGCTAAGATTACAGTTGCTGACTCTGTTACTGGCTCAGATGAGAGAGTAATAATCATCTATAATCGTCCTACAAAAATCTTAAGAAAGCATGATACTGACAATGATGAGGATCCTGCCACTTACCGGCTCATGAAAACACATTGCGCAGCCCAAGATGCTCTCTTGAAAGTGCATGACAGGATTATTGAGGAAGACCTTTTTTGCAGAATGGAAAATGGGGATGATAACGAAAATGTTGTTACTGCACGCCTTCTTGTTCGAAACAATATGGTTGGTTGTCTTCTCGGCAAAAATGGAGATGTCATTCAGAGATTGCGAACTGAAACAGGTGCAAGCATTCGTGTTCTCCCTGCTGAACATCTTCCTACATGTGCTAAGAACACTGATGAATTGGTGCAAGTAATACTTCTCTTGCCTCTTACCTTTTTATTTCCTTGGCACATTTATGCATTTTATGTTCTGGATGGTCTTGCATGATTATTTAATTATGCTTTTTAACTATTATTTTTGCCCTCAGCAACATTTGCACGAACACACACACGTCTATTTTAGTTTCTCCTTTAGAGGTCTTGGTGTTTAATTCTATAAGCCACATTGTTTTTACCTATTAGCTGTTTGAATTACTAGTATTTAAGCCTTTTTGGGGATAGATTTAGGACCGTGGATATGGGTGTGTGTTAATCATTGTTACATTGTTCCCATTTAGGATTGCTTTTTGGAAACTTGTGTGTTCAAATGAAGAGAATTGGAAAACACTTTTTTAAAAATTTGAGTTTGTTTCTTGTGGGTCGGACGAAATCTCGTGTCACTTTTGGGATTTCTTTCTTTTGTTGTTTTTTTTTGTAATATTCCACATAGAAGTGAGGCTTTTGCCAAACTGTGGGGATAGTGTGCTAGCTTTGCCATTTATTAGCACAAATTTGATTTGATGCAGTAAATTATGCATCCCTCGAATTTCGAGTTGTGAACTGCATCGCAAGATGCAGGTGCTTTTGTTTATATAGAACTGCCTTGGCTATCTCTTGAGAAGCTAACTGATATTAATTGTCATTTGAGTCTGTGAAGATGCTAACAGCCGCTATTCATCCTTGTCTGAATAGATGTGCCTTAGCGGATGTGTAATGTAATGGGTTGGAAGAGACAGATGGGCTTCAGAAATTTATGATGCCCAACCATTTTTATACTTGGAAAATCACCACGAACAGAAGTCATGCAATATTCAAGGCTAAGTCATCAAACTAATGTTATACAATTTTCCATGATTTGTTCCAGCATTATGGCATCTAAAAAGCCAAACCTGACTTGGACCTCGTTAAACCAAGGTGCTGGGAGTAGTGGATTGGGCGTAGACCTCACTTTGATGTTTTTTGCACAACCATCACAACATTTGAGCATCTTTGTGAGGATAATATCTCAAATTGTGCTCTAATATTTGCTGAACTAATCTGAAATTTTGCCAAATGATTTTGGAAGAAACTTTTTCAATTGGGTTTTCCTTTTTCAGTTATTTATTCATCAACAGTTCTGTGCAAATCTTAGATTTGGTTCAATGTGGGCTCCCTTTAATTCTTAAATCGTGAACCTCCAATTTTTTGTTCCTAATTTATAAATCTTTCTTCTCTTACTTAGCGTAATCTACATAAGAAACTTTAAAAAGCATCCTTGATATCTTATGAGAATTGGCCTGAAAGTGTGAAGCAGGGACTTTTCTCCTCCAAATGTCCATAATGTCTTGACCAGCTTATTGTCAATTATGTTAACAGAGTGCGTTACCAAGTGTCATGTCCTGGACTTATTGATTGACCCCAAAATAATTCATGAATTTGTGCCACAGTAAGGTGATAAGAAAGTTTTGTAACTATGGCTTTCAAGTTGTATCTCTTGGCAATCTAAAGAAAAATTGTATCTCTTGGTCCTCACTTTTAGAATGAGTCTTGGTGGAGTGGCTACCAATACATGTGATTGGGGGCAAGATCCAAATTTCATTTTGTTCCGGTTTCGGTGGAACTAGAAATGGATCGGCAATTGAAAATCAAAATCCTGTTTCTAAATGTTTCAGGCTGCTTTGGGATGTTTCAGAATGTTTCTTCTAATTTTTTCAGAATCGAAATAGGAAATTTTTTCTCTGTTTGCATTATTTTCCGTATCATTTCTGGTTCTGGATTGACCAAAACTGTGCACCAAAAGAATGAGACAAAGGCCTTGACAGGTTTCCATACAAGTAACTATTGGATCCAACAAGTTTAGTTTTGTACAAAAATATGTATGCACCAGGTGGACAATGAAGTTGGATGAGACGTATATGTTAAGCTGGAATTTGGCTGCTAAAATCTTAAATTTTTTTGCAAACAGCTCTTGGCAGGATTTTGTTTGATGTTTCAGTGACATTTCATGTGATCTTTTTCATTCTTTGTGATTATGCCTAGTTAATGAACCTGAAACCCCTTGGTACGGAGTGCCTTGTTCACTTTAGTCCAAAGGTTGATTATTGAACACTCTCATAGTCCAGGGAAATGATTTGGACACTTTTTTGGGATCCTTGGCCATTGATAGAAGTATATATATGGTCACACTCATAGTGCATGGGGGTTGATTTGGATGGTTCTGTTAAGGTGAAGTGGATATCACCCCAAATAATCTCTCACTTTTTCTGTATCTTACAGATATCAGGTAAGCCGGTGGTGGTAAAGCAGGCTCTTTATGAAGTGTCTACTCTACTGCATGAGAACCACCGCAAGGATAAACCACCTTTTCCCATGGCTCATGGAGGCCAAGGTTTTCATCCTCCTGCTCCTTCTATGGGAAAAATGATACCACCAGCAGAACACAATGCTAATCCTCATGGTATGCTGTGGGTTCCACGGATGGGGAGATATGGGAACCAACCTTCTGGCTTTGTTTCAGGTGATTTTGATGGTTCTCCTACCGCAAATGGTGGGGAAGCTCCAAACGAGTTTTCTTTGAAAATTTTATGCTCATATGCAAAAACTAGTAAAGTGATAGGCAAGGGAGGCTTCAACATGAAACAGTTACAGCAAGAGGCAGGGGCCAGTATTCATGTTGAGTATGAGTTTGGGGAGTCAGATGACTGTATAATTCGTGTCTCTCCTTTTGAGGTCAGCCACCTTTCCCCTTTTTTTTTTTACACCTCTAGAAGATATCTCGATCTTTTATATCTTTCATCTGGTAATGCAGCTCCTCATGCAGAGAGCCATCTGTATAATATTAATCCACTGTAATTTGTTAAGGGATATGTTACTTATAGACAAGCGTGCAATTTCTGTTCTGATATTGATACAGAATCCTAGATCACGAACTATAGAGGCTATTCTTCAGCTGCAAAACAGTGAACTTTCTGATGAAGGTAGTATCACAACTAAACTTCTTGTTCCGTCGAGTAAGGTAGGGTGCATTCTTGGACGAGGAGGTAATGTGATCGATGAGATGAGAAGAAGAACCCGTGCACACATATGTGTTTATTCCAAGGAAGATAAGCCAAAGTATGCTGCTGAAGATGAACAGCTTGTGCAGGTGATATGTTTGCAGCTTGCAATATTTGCACTATTTGTGACATGTATTGAAGACAGATATATATCCCATGATTTATGTGATATTATGTGATTGACGAGTCGATCATTGGCCATATTTAGCGGCATTATTTGATATTCTGATTTATGTCAATCCCTATGATTAAGGGGCATGATTCTATTTGTCACGCTATATATATGGGTGTATCACATGTGTATTTATCATCAAGAATAATAAAGATGTAACCNTAGATATATATCCCATGATTTATGAGATATTATGTGATTGACGAGTCGATCATTGGCCATATTTAGCGGCATTATTTGATATTCTGATATATGTCAATCCCTATGATTAAGGGGCATGATTCTATTTGTCACGCTATATATATATATGGGTGTATCACATGTGTATTTATCATCAAGAATAATAAAGATGTAACCCTTTTATGTGTTTTGTGTGTGGACATAGGTCTTAGGACCGAACCATGTTAATTCCTTGGTCTTCGTTCTCGATAAATTTCCTTTTATATATACCTTTTAACAATATGCATGGGCAAGGGTTGAGGGGCAAACAGAAAGTGGAATGTAGTACAATATTGGCCCTATTTCTGAGAGGGCCACATTAAAAAGATGCCGGCTTTTAGAGGGAGGAGCACTTAATAATGCTTGGAAAAATAAACAAAAAAGTAGAAGGCCGAAGACCAATCAATCACCTTAGGGTTCTAACTGTGGCTTCATCCTTGGTGATACGAATTTTGATTGTTTTCTGTGCATATCACCATGTATCCCCTAATATATTTGTCTTTATTATTTATTCTGATCCCTACTTTACTATGGCTGTTCTGTGATCAGATATCTGGAAACTTTAGTGTTGTTAAAGATGCATTGGCTGAGATTGCATCAAGACTTAGAATGAGATATTTGCGAGATGCAAATGCTGGAGCAGAACCTGGTCCTGTTGGGCAATTTCGAAGATCTGGTCGTTCAGGAAACTTACCTGGTGCAGGGACACCTCCCCCAGCCCCATAGGAGCCGCCGCACCTTTGGAGGCGATGAAATTTTAAAGGTAACTAAAGCTGTGTATTGGTGTCCGCTCGAAGGACCATGTTTAAGTTTATGATAAACTTGCGCTTTGATTGCCAAAAAAATAATTTTATTGGTTGAAGAATTGTGGTATTATGCGACATTGTGTGGATTCATAAGCCCTTTTCTTTTGTTTAACTTTAGGGTTTGAGAGATAAATCAAAGAATTGTTTGAGGAGGAAGATTACAATAAACCCTACTTCTCACTCTCTAACTTATGTATAGGTATCACAATCAAACAGAAAAATACTAGTATAGTATACCCATGAGTGGTATACTTAATACAACTAAACTATATGTAAAACTAGCGAGGAATCAGCGTGCAAACCACGCTAGTAAATTGTTTTTGATTAATGTGAGTGCATTTCAATAGAAATTTGTGAATTATTTAAATGCAATAAGTTATATAATAGTATTAAGATGATCCTTAGTTTTAGTGGTATTATTATATAAGTATAAAATAGAATGATTGAGACTCATGTGCTTAGTGTGTGGATGTGGATTAATCATGTCCACAGAAAATAAAATAGTAAATTAGATATATAAGCTATTAAACGAAAACAAATTATTCATTAATAATTGATTACTTTCAAAGCCTAAGTAATGAAAGAAAGTATGCTATTATAAAAATGAACTCCAGGTTAGATAAATGAGTCGATATAATAAATAATTTTAGCGACGAAATAAGTTGAATATTTTTGGGCACTAAATGTTTTGGCCTGCAAAAGTCCACAGTCCTTACCTTGAAAGAACGAATACGGAATACGATTTCGACATGATACAGTAAAATCTTAAAAATTAGTATACGGATACAACTACTATGCGTATATATATATATATATTAGAATGTTATTATAATACTAGGGATATGAGGGATTAAGAAATAAAATATATCCAAACTAAATTAATTTATGTTATTGACATAGGAATGTTTAATGGTGTTTTAAATCCAAGATTCTATGTAATTCTAAAGTTGAAGACGTGTTACCGGTTCTCAACTTTTACTTGGCATTTAATTTTATTAGACTTCATTAGCATAACATAAACCATAAAAACTCATTACTCAAGTCAAGTTGAAAAGAATTGACAAATTTTGTTGAAATATGTGATCCACGTTCAAATGAACATTTTGAAATGAGAAATTTTCATTTGTATGATTCACTATTTCTAACAACCCACCTTACTAAGTATAAGACAAATGTATTCACCGTGGAGATACGCGTATCC
>CAUOFW020002058.1:1262222-1319440 GCA_963454935.2 Ilex paraguariensis
GTTGGGGGGGGGGGGGGGGGGCGGGCAGCGAGAGAGAATCTTAACTAGTGTTGTTTTAATCCACCACTTTTCGGGCACTCAATTCCACCCGTGCAAGATAAAAAAGACAAATAAAGGTTACCATATAATCATTATCATAGGATAATCTCTTTTATTAGTGTGGGCGCAAGAAAATGTCATATTCATAATCATGCATTGTTAGAATATGTGGCTCATATTCAATATATGAAGAGATCCACCAAATTCGAGGATAATGGGTTAGTTGTATGGAGTAGGAGAGCCGCACGTACTTTCAAGATTTGCCCAAATTAAGATTATAACCTATATATATTAAGTTGTAACCCTATTTCAGTGTTGAATAAAAATAAAGTAATTGCTCTCTTGAAAACGTATGCAAGTTGTCAAATTACATAAAAATTCTTATGTTCATCTTCTATTTTTTTATTTCTTTGATTGTTCGTGCACACAAAGCACAACATTTCTCAATGCTATCTTTAATCTTAATTTTATATGCTGAGCTAACTACACCAGCAAAGCATACTCAACCTACAATCTCGACTGGCCTAGACATTAATCATTTTGAAGTCAACGACTCAGAAAACTTCAGAATTTTGAGGCCACTGGGATAGAGAGCATTAATATTATAATGTGGAAGTGACATTTTTGTCATTTTATGAAACTCAGAAGCTAAAATAATATATTGTGATACAAATGCTCTAAGTAACTTAAGTATATATATGTAAACATTATTTAACACTTCAAAGGCAGCAGTAAACATGGAAGTTCTCTGAGTTCATACTTTTGAAGGAATAGATAGCACTATTTTCAGGCTTTTAATCATGCACCTTTGAATCTATATATTAATTACCTTCAGATGGCATATTGGTCATACATGTGTTACATATATGTATTGAATGTTTTGATTAGGGTTTGACAATGTTAAGACCCGCTCACTGAACACGAAATTAGTGGGCATGTATTTTAAATTAATGGTTTGAGAAACAAATAGGTTGTTCCACAAGATGCATTTAAATAAATGGATAAATGATTCATGTTAGACNTGATTAGGGTTTGACAATGTTAAGACCCGCTCACTGAACACGAAATTAGTGGGCATGTATTTTAAATTAATGGTTTGAGAAATAAATAGGTTGTTCCACAAGATGCATTTAAATAAATGGATAAATGATTCATGTTAGACCTATCAAATTTTGACACGACACGACTTAATTACGCACAATTGAGAAATACAACATGACCAATTAACTACTCAGTTCTTATGGATAGTCATTTTTGCTCATTGAAAGAGCATCCGCAACTCAAATCTACATCTTGGCTATCTCATTTATGCCCTAATCTGTGCAAGAACACGTGGATCAGAAAGAGATACCCCAACGAAAATTTGTGTAAGGTAATGGAAAGATACTAATCCCTAACAATTCTGAATAATTGATAGATTCAATCTTCCAGATGATTGAAAATTATTTCTTATGTTGGTCGTAAGTGTTGTGACCCCATGTTCAAATTTGTCCAAATTGTGATTGCAACAACTTCCTGCTTTGTAACCACCACCTTTTATTTGAACATTTTCCATTTTCTTTTCAACAAATTCCTACCTTTCTTCTTAGCATAATTTCCAGTGTAATATTTTCTCCATTAGGTTGGCCGAGGGAGAGTACAGCTCCTCTCTAATTTCATAACAATTGAGTTGACATAGTACTCTTAAATTTTAAAATTCAAAATTAACTGAATCTGTTAATGTGAATGTATCGTTACTATTGATTATAATTGAAAGATCCTCCAATTGTTAAGAAAGTATAGAGAAGCCTAACTCGTGTATGGGCATGAGTGCTCGGGTTTTGACAAGTAATTAAAAACTGTTTTGATGCATACGTTACAATTCAAGGCTATGGAATTTTTTAACCTTGGAATATCCTCGAGGGTAGCATTCATCGCAATCATCACTACTTTCTCCCGAGAGCATAAATAGAACCAGAATATTTATTTGGGTAAAAACATCCATCCTTACATGCTGAAAAAGAGTTATTATTTAAATTTTTTTGGTAACGGCCAGATTCATTATGTTACTGTCACTGCTATAGCTTGCAGCTTGAGTTAGATGTGAAAGCAACCAAACAATTTGGTAAAAGGCTCAAAACTTCCACTCTACGGAGAAGAAAAAGCAAACTATAAACACCCCCATTTGGCATCCTTCTTTAGGTAATGTGCATCTGTTTTGGTACTACTTTATGGTACTGCAATTTAACTTTTTGGCAAATGGATTTGTTGTCTATTGTATATCTTGCTTTGAGTTATTCGAAATCATTGATCATGAAAATAATAAGCTAAAGTGAAAAAATAGAGTAATAAAACTCTGGGTATCTCGCTTTGTAATTGGCCAAATATAAAAATGTATCGTACCATAGCCTAACCCGTCTTGGGGAAGGCATGCCCCTTCAGTCCACCACTCTATTTTCAGTTGGTGAATGATGCTTCTTGTCTCCAATCATATTGCATGATTCTTCAGCACACCATGCCTCTCTCTCAATTCTGACTCGATGCACCACAGGGTGGACCAAACTGGCAATGTACCCATGGTCAAAGTTAGTATTCAAACTTTAGTTATGTCACAGAGCAAGGTGATGTATAATATAGCTTTCTTCACCAACTTGGTGTTGCAGACCCCTTGGCCGCTTGCTGTTATGTGTTTGTTTGGTTTGAACTTATAAAATTAGAAGTAGTCAATGCTTGGGTGGTATCTTTTGTCCATACATGATTTTAGGTTTCTTTTTTGCTCTAATTGAGAATTGTTTGTGATCATGTTCTAATTATGCATATAATCACAAAGCATAGACATCTTATTCTTACTACAATCACTACAAGCACCACATAGATGCACATCACATGTGGTGTTTCAGACTAGCTAGGTAAAAATTTGCACTTAGAATTATGATAGTAGTAAAAAAATACGTTATTCATTCTGATTCACACCCATCAGCGTAAAAATCAGTTGAATTCTAATTAGAAAATAGTCTATAAATGACAGTTTTGGCAATCTGAATATGACCCGAAAAGGGGATTGCTGACTTGTTAGAAATTTTATATATTCTTGGTGATTTGGAAATCTACTTTTACTAGGAGAAAGGTTATCTCGCAAGAACTCTTTCTTCTCCTCATCTTTGATTAGTGAATTTCGTTGTGCATATCAACATAGACTTTCGAATTGAATCACGTAACTATGTGAATTATCGATTATTCCCATGTCGTTTGGTTATCCATTTGTGGTCTCGTGCATGACACACCAATGATTCTTGAGCATACCTACCACCCCAGGATCCAAAGGCATACACGTTGCATTTAATATGAGTGGCATAGGAATTTTCTATTACAGTGACAGAAAAGAAAGAACTAATAGGGAAGTGAATCAAAAAAATGGAGAGGGAGAAAGTAGTGGGTGGAGAAGAATCCCAGACTGGGGTAGGCAGATGATGCATTGGCTGAGATAAAAATGCTGACCCAACATACCTTTGTCAAACACAAGTTGGCTATTTTTCAAATTGAAAGCTGAGCACTAATGTTATATCAATTGAGAAAAACCATCATTGAAAGTGTCATGGAGCATCAACACTAAAGAAGAAAACCTTTGTACCCATTACTTCTTGATGTGATTTTCTTTAGTATTTTCTGTGGGCATTTCAGGCTTATCCAGAGGACCCCTTTAATCATTCCTCTCTTTTGTTTAAATTATATTACCAATCTCTACAACAAGTTTCTAACTCATTGATAATAAACCCTAAAGCAAAATCACAGTCTCTGAAGCTTCTTATTTAAGTGAGGGTTAATTATACTTTGTCCCCTAAAACTATGAAGTTTGGGTCAGTTTGAATTTTTCACAATGCACAAAATGCAAGCAACGTGAAATTAAGAACCATAATTTCAGGTGCAGTGTATGAAATATGATAGTTGGGGATCAAATTGACATAAACCTCATAGTTTGAGGGGGTAAATTATAATTAACCATATTTGTAACATTATCTTTTTTTTTAATCCTTGCAAGCATCTGTACAAGCATTTTTCAAAGTTTCTCTCTTCACAATAATATTTAAAAAGCTCTCTCTCTCTCTCTTGAAAAATAACAAAAACAAAACTCAATCTCAACCAGAATCTCTCATGGATTCAAGGGCTTCAAGCAGATTTGAACCCCATACTTGGGTTTTATTGTGAGAACAATTACTGGGGCATGTCGATAGTTCTCTGAAATACTGAAGCTAAATTTAGATATTAACATGGCTAAAATGATCTTAGCTTCCATCAAAGCAAAAGACTGGCCAACACAGTTCCTTGGACCAGCGGCGAAAGGCAGAAAATGGCGGCCAGGAGAGAAAGATTTGGAGGCGAACCGATTGGGGTTGAACTCATTCACATCCTTACCCCATATTTCTTCACTGTGATGTATGGCAAGCACTGGGATCCATATTGATAAACCCTTTGGAATATGGAGGTCACCTAGCTCGATATCTTCGAACGCCATACGGGGAAGAACAGAAGCTGGGGGATAAAGCCTGAGTGATTCATTGATCACCATGTTCAACTGCAGAAAATAATCAAACACTTCATCTAAATGAAGAGAAGAAATTCACCGGACATTATATGACATAGAAAATAATTTTACGGACAAATCACGAAAGCAATTTTCTGCGAGAATTAGACTGCACATCTGATTTTTTTTTTTAGGCCCCCGAGTGATGGAAGCATACCAAACATTATATATATGACGTATATAAACTGAATACCGAATAATTTTTTTGCACATTAGAATTAGACGGCACATATCTGATTCTTTTTAAATCCCACACGTGCTTACAATGATTTCAACTAATATTCGTTACAGCAAGGCTGTTATAAAGAAACCTCATTTTTTTTTTCTTTCTCAATTTTCTATTAGGTGACTGAAGATAATAGGAGACTTGCATCATCAGAATCAACGACAAGTCGGCCAACCATGCTCGAGAAGTCAAAATATATTCTAATGGCTAGAATTTTCAATGAACGTACTTATTCAACACCTTTCGTCTGTATGAAGTGTGGAAAATTATTCATAACAANGCAAGTCGGCCAACCATGCTCGAGAAGTCAAAATATATTCTAATGGCTAGAATTTTCAATTAACGTACTTATTCAACACCTTTCGTCTGTATGAAGTGTGGAAAATTATTCATAACAATTTCAAATTCAAAATATGCGATAAAAACAAAAGGAATTAATTGAAGAAACCGAAGGGTAGAAACTTTTGAAAGGAACTTTTCACAAGCAGTTCTCTTACCTCTACTCAAATCATAAACCACAAAAAAAAAAAAAAATAAAGTTGGTCTGCAACGGCAAAAAATATCTTTTTGGTCATAAATTGACCCTCTAAAGTTTTAGGTTAACCCTTTAACATTGTACCTTTGGATACGGTACCATAGTCTTACACCAAAAAACGTCATGAAGGTAACGGATAAACTTTTGGGCTTACCAAGGTGAGTTTTGAGAGGTGTTCACCAGAGGGAGAACCACCATTGCAGACTCGATTCACCTCGGCTCGAACTTTGTCTTGCCAAGAGGGATTGCTTGCAAGGAGCATGACAGTCCATGTTAGTAAGAGAGCAGTGGTGTCATGTCCAGCAAAGAAGAAAGTTTTGCATTCATCCATGATCAGCTGTAGGTTTAAGCTAAAGCCATTGCCTCTCTTCTTTTGCATTTCATTCAGCAGCATGCCAAGTAAATCATTTCCATATGAACTGCTTCGGCCAATCTCTACACCATCCTTTCGACTCTGTATTATCTCCATTAATAGCCTCTCTACCTCCATCTTCAATGCTTTAATGTCCCTATTATATTTACTAGGCAAAAAGCTGCAAACAAAATAGATAGTAAACTCCATTAGTATAATATTTGATGGTGTACCCAATAATGAAAAAATGTCAGAACAGTTTAGTGCATGAGATTTTCGTCCCCGTAAGATCTGGGTATGCAGCCATACTTTAGGCAATTTTAGCGACTCGAACCCGTCGGGTCCCACTTAGATTAATGTGTGCATTAATGATACTACTTGGAAATAGAGTCTCTAGTCAACTTTTAAAAGTGATCTAAATATTTTCTTTCGTGTAAATATTTTTTTTTGAGTAGTGTTATGTATTTTAAATTTGTATTCTAAATCAGTGGATTTTATCAATTTTTTTGAATGGGACCTACTGATTCAATAGTTTTCCTTAATTTGAGATACAAATTTAAGATACATATCATTAATTTTTCTTTTTGCCAAACTATCTTGAGAGCGATGGACACAAGAAAAGANAGTTGGTCTGCAACGGCAAAAAATATCTTTTCGGTCATAAATTGACCCTCTAAAGTTTTAGGTTAACCCTTTAACATTGTACCTTTGGATACGGTACCATAGTCTTACACCAAAAAACGTCATGAAGGTAACGGATAAACTTTTGGGCTTACCAAGGTGAGTTTTGAGAGGTGTTCACCAGAGGGAGAACCACCATTGCAGACTCGATTCACCTCGGCTCGAACTTTGTCTTGCCAAGAGGGATTGCTTGCAAGGAGCATGACAGTCCATGTTAGTAAGAGAGCAGTGGTGTCATGTCCAGCAAAGAAGAAAGTTTTGCATTCATCCATGATCAGCTGTAGGTTTAAGCTAAAGCCATTGCCTCTCTTCTTTTGCATTTCATTCAGCAGCATGCCAAGTAAATCATTTCCATATGAACTGCTTCGGCCAATCTCTACACCATCCTTTCGACTCTGTATTATCTCCATTAATAGCCTCTCTACCTCCATCTTCAATGCTTTAATGTCCCTATTATATTTACTAGGCAAAAAGCTGCAAACAAAATAGATAGTAAACTCCATTAGTATAATATTTGATGGTGTACCCAATAATGAAAAAATGTCAGAACAGTTTAGTGCATGAGATTTTCGTCCCCGTAAGATCTGGGTATGCAGCCATACTTTAGGCAATTTTAGCGACTCGAACCCGTCGGGTCCCACTTAGATTAATGTGTGCATTAATGATACTACTTGGAAATAGAGTCTCTAGTCAACTTTTAAAAGTGATCTAAATATTTTCTTTCGTGTAAATATTTTTTTTTGAGTAGTGTTATGTATTTTAAATTTGNGAAGTGGTCTAAATATTTTCTTTCGTGTAAATATTTTTTTTTGAGTAGTGTTATGTATTTTAAATTTGTAATTTAAATTTGTATTCTAAATCAGTGAGTTTTATCAATTTTTTTAAATGGGACCTACTGATTCAATAGTCTTCCTTGATTTATGATACAAATTTAAGATACGTATCATTAATTTTTCTTTTTGCCAAACTATCTTGAGAGCGATGGACACAAGAAAAGAAGTTTAAAAGATAGAATCTGTTTCAGAAAAAAGAAAAACTTATCGACCTAAAAGGATTCGGATTGAGAAAATTGGGGACTCACCGACTTCCAGGGAAACACAAGTGCCGGCTGGCTTGTGCACAAAGTTGCTGCAAAACTGTTAGTAAGCGAAATATCTGTTTCCCCTTCTCGTAGCTACTATCAAACTCTGTCCGAGAAATTATATCAGCAGTGAGGCGAGACATGTACTCTCCGATTTCGAACTCGGTTTGACCAATCTCCACTGCATTTTGTAGTGATTGGAGCATCTGCTTAGTGCATTCCACCATGTACCCCGCATAACTCTATGGAAAGAAAAAACCAAAATTCCAATCATTTTGAGTAAGTTTTGGTACACAAAATGCAATGGCAAGTGCTTCATGACTATATATTTTGATGATGGTTGTGTTTAGATAATAGATTGTCAGCTTAAAACATGTCAGACCCCAATGAAACCAACACTAAAAGTTGCAAATGATCAGAAGTGGACTATGTTCAAAACAAATAACCTTGAGCTTGTCTCCCATGAATGCTGGTGCAACGATGTGTCGCTGATGGTACCAATCATTTCCATTCGCCATTAATAAACCGCGGCCGATGAAATGCTTTGAACCTTGTTGTTGCAGCCATGACTTACCAGACACAGCACTGTGCCTTGATAAAAGCTCTTTGATCAAATCAGTCTCCGTCAAGCACATCCTTGGTTCAATCCCATTCCAATACACAAATCTTTTCCCTGCCATGGCCAATATATTAGACAAGTGTGAGGCATAAAGGTATATTATTTTTTCTCGGTGAAAATGTTTTCATTGATCAAAAAATTTGGATACACGGCATATATCATGTGTCATCATATTTATGTAAGATCGTAAGATGGTACCATATTGTTTAGTCCAGGTGACGAAATGTGGGAGTAGGCGGGCGACGATGTCGTGGTTGNAGGCATATATCATGTATCATCATATTTATGTAAGATCGTAAGATGGTACCGTATTGTTTAGTCCAGGTGACGAAATGTGGGAGTAGGCGGGCGACGATGTCGTGGTTGATAGAGTCCATGTCCTTGGAGGTGGATTTGGCAACCAGAGAGGCCATGTCCAAGATGTTCCCAACTAGAAACCGAGGTTTTGGGCCACGCACTCCTTGCTTTTCCATGATTTTCTTGAGACGTCTTGGTGTTAGCCAGTAACATGATACAGTTTCATAGGCAACTTTAACGAGCAAATAGAGACATATAAGCAATAGAGCCAACACCACCCCCATGGCCATCGTGGTCATCAAAGAATGTACTGTAAGAACACAGTCCTCACACACACAAACACTATGTGAGAGAGAGAGAGAGAGAGAGAGAGAGAGAAAGATGATGATGATTTGGTGACCTTAGGAAGGCCAAATTTATAATGCTAGAAAGTCATGAATTTTGAAAGTGACATGAGCACTAGAAAAAGATTGGCAACCTTGTAAAAAAACAATATTGTCTTGTGGACCATGTACCATTAGCCATTGTACAAAGGGTACTAATGGATTCTCATTAGTATGTTCAAAAATGGGAAGGTTGGATGAATTGATGCTCAAAATTAATTGCATTAAAAGTAAAATCGGGGTGTAAATTCGAATTTCAAATTGGTTCAAATGAAAATAACAAATTAACAATTCCGATGTCCATGAGCGTGTGAGTTACACCGATATTCAATTATAAATATAAATCTAATTAAAGAGCGCATGAATTAAATAATTCCATATAAATTAAAACAAAAAATAATAATAATAACAATGGATACAAGTGGAGAGCGTGGCATCTAGCGTTACACAAAGGGTTAATGGCAACCTTAAATAGTTTGACCATATTCTACTTTGGGAAGACAAAAATTCACCATACTTAGCAGTTTAATAAATGAGATGCCATAAAGTGCCCGACATTAATTTCTCCACAGTAATAATTAGGCCTCATGAAACCACTCAGTATTTCTTAGTAACTAATTTTCTTAATGACTTGTCATCCTAATCTCTGGCCTTAGTTTATCATAACTACGTACCTCGTCCTGTAAAGTGAATTTTGGAAGGTTCTCTCTCTCTCTCTCTCTCCAAACTAATGACATGTACAGTCGTCGTTCCCCTGATTTAGATTAGATACTTTTTAGGAGTATTTTTATTTTAAAATTAATTTCAATTATATTTTATCCATTCTCAACTGCCTGCCACTTGTGTATAATATATGAGTGAATTTCTCAGCAATATAAAGTATGAGTCTCTTATTAAGAGAAAATGCTAGAAACTATATTATTGAAGAATAGTGACTCATATTTATTAGCCACAAAAGACAACAGTCTAGTGCACTAGAACGTAACAAAGTGGTAACGAAGTGGAACGCAGTGCAACAAACTCGAGTGTGGTGTAGGATTTTCTAATATAAATCTGGTATATAAATTATCATAATTGAGTGTATTAGATTTATTGGAACTAGGTTTTTAGTTGAACCAAAATTTATAGTTATTAAATGATGTTTACAAATAGTTGTAATTTTATTACGATTTTGATATAGTGGAAAAAGGATTTTCATTGACATACGTAGAATTTACATTGAATCACATAAATCTCATATACTTTACTCTTGATTGTTCACATTCACAACGGTGTAAAGACATACTAACCAAATTCTTTACCTTTATGGCATATGTCTTAATTTCCGCATTCGTATTAATTTCTTTTTTGTATTCCTCTAAAATCATAATCAATAGCTCATATTGAAAATATTAAATGAAACCTATTGAAAGTAAAATTTAATAAAAGTTTTGGTAATAGTATCAACGTTGTTCATAACATGTATTAATTGATGGGGATTTACATCTGTCTTCATTCCTACTCGGTACCATTTCATTTTTGGAAAAAAAATTACAAAAACCAGAAGAAAATTGCTATCACTCTCTGACAAAATGGCCTTTAGTTTTAGTTGATTCTTTACTTTGGAGTCATAGATGTAATTACCCAAAAAATATTATTATTTTATTTTGGTCCATTAGCCACCTAAGAGTAGTTATACACTAATAAAAATCTTATTCTAGAGAGAATTATTAGAACTCTTATACACGTGGTTTAAATGAAATAGAATTGTTGAATAGGTCAAACCCTTTCGTATATATATAAATATATTTAGGTCTGCAGGGTCTTTTGGTAAGAAGACTTGTGGAGGAGCCCGTCCGGTGAACAAAGAAAAAAAAATGTGAGAGAGAGAAGAAAGAAGGAGGAAGAAGACAAGTGAGTTAGGTCCCTTAAAGGTGTGAGTTTATTATTTATTTGATGGATTTTGTAGTTTATTCAATCACATAATATTAAATTTATGATAATGATAATGCATAATATGTATATATACACATACAAAATAAGTTTTATGGTATTCGTTTATTATATTGAAGTTAAATTTTTAGTTGGTTAATCAATAGGTTAAAAAAGAAAAGGATTGAAGTTGTCGTGGCAAAACAAATAACCTCGGAATTTCGTAGGCGGAAGAAGACAAAGTCCAGAAATTACATAATTCACCTCTTTGACTTCAAAGAACTTTAGTTAGACTCCTATATTCTTTGAAATTAAATTTTTAACCACTTTTTTACTTGGTAAATTGTAAGAATAGAATTCTAGAAAATTTATGGCAGCACGAAAAAAGAAAATTTGTTTTTTAATGAAATTATACTTTGACCCCAAAAATTTTAAAAATTATTATTTGACCCTAGAACTTTAGAAACTTTTTTTGAATAGCCCAGACTACTTCTATACTCTATTACCTCATATTAGAAAGGATATTTATATGTAAAGGATTAAGTATATATCAATGGCTAAAAAATATAAAAATTAAATGTAGAATCGCAAAACGACAAAATTAGAAATAGAGATTGATTGTAATATGTTATTTTAGATTAGGTGGTGATTGCATTGAGGTTGAGAAATAGTACTTTGAATTGAATTTTGGGAATCAAAGTAAGTAGTTTACTACTTCTTTTGGAAGGATTTTTTATATAAAATGTATGGGTGCGTGCGTGTGAATTTTTCATATATATGATATATGTGTTGGTGTTTGGGGTTGTAATTAAATATTTTGCAATTGTGAACTGTTATACATTTGAATTTTAGAAAACTTGTGAAATGATTTTATATCATTGTTTTGGTAATGAAAAAGAAATTTTGTATGCGTTGGAACGAAAACGATAGTTTTGGTATGCATGAAAATCATGTTTTAAAAGACAGAGTCAGTCATCAGGCTAATGATGACAAAAGACTGGACCAGTTACCAAACTAATAGTAACAAAAGACTAGGCCAATAACCAGACTAGTAGTAAAAAGAGATTGTGTCAGTTCTTAGACTAATGGTAACAATCATGATTTGACAAATGAATTTAGAATTGAATGTGCCTGTAAGTGTTTTGGGTTATAAATGTCTTTTCATTTATNACTAATGATGACAAAAGACTGGACCAGTTACCAAACTAATAGTAACAAAAGACTAGGTCAGTAACCAGACTAGTAGTAAAAAGAGATTGTGTCAGTTCTTAGACTAATGGTAACAATCATGATTTGACAAATAAATTTAGAATTGAATGTGCCTGTAAGTGTTTTGGGTTATAAATGTCTTTTCATTTATAAAGTTATTTGTGAAAATGAGTGGTGTTTTGGGTTATCAATGTCTTTTCATTTATAAATTTATTTGTGATCATGAGATTATTTTGTTTAAATGATTATGTGAGAGGGTTTGAGATACAATTTTTTGTACTTATGTATGCATCAAAGTTTATTTTCGTATATAAACTGTAGAATTTATTTTCACACTTCATTAGAAATAGTTGTTATTCGTGAGTTATTGTGCTCATACAAATATTTAACATTTTTCATGTGAGAATTAGGATGAGGAATAAGTCTGTAGATAAACAAATGATTAGAGGATTTACAAATTTATTTTATTATAGGTCTCTAGAAATAAATATCTTCTACAGTTTTGAGACAAATGTTTACTTATTTTAGGAACAGTATTGCTTATATTTAGANCAGAATTAGGATGAGGAATAAGTATGTAGATAAACAAATGATTAGAGGATTTACAGATTTATTTTATTATAGGTCTCTAGGAATAAATATCTTCTACAGTTTTGAGACAAATGTTTACTTATTTTAGGAACAGTATTGCTTATATTTAGAGTAGTGAACTTTACAGTTTAATTATAGTTTAACATAAATTTAGTAATGATGTTGACAATGTCCAGTTTATTCTTCTGGTATTCGTTAAGTCGGTGGAATAGATCATGTTATTATTTATCTTTTACTGTATTTTGTATTTATTATGTACTGAATTAATTGGTTAATGGAATGACGATTGATCCGCCGCCCACCCCATCTGATCCGGGGTNGAATTTAGTAATGATGTTGATAATGTCCAGTTTATTTTTCTGATATTCGTTAAGTCGGTGGAATAGATCATGTTATTATTTATCTTTCACTGTAATTTGTATTTATTATGTACAGGATTAATTGGTTAATGGAATGACGATTGATCCGCCGCCCACCCCATCTGATCCGGGGTGGGGTATGACAATAGAGAACCGTTTATGGCTTACAATAACAAGGCCACATGCACCGATAAATGATTACTGACTGTGTGTGTGCTGTATGTGGTTTGCTGTGCAGATACACTTTGAGACTGCATGTAAGCGGTTCCCTTCCCTATACAGACAAGTTTAAAAGGGGTTGATAAATATGTAGAGCAGAATTTCTGCATGCTGGCCATTCCCCCCATGTTATCTTTGCACCCTTTTCCCCAATTAAACTCTATGCCCCCACCACATATTCTTGTTCTTGTATTATATATATATATATATATATATATAGAGAGAGAGAGAGAGAGAGAGTAAAATACAGGATGCTTTGTGTAATTTTGGTCTTTTATTTTTTCAATTCTGTCACTTTTATTCTTTAAGTTTTCATTTTGTGTCACGGTGCTTTAGTTGAAAATAACTGTTTAAATTGACTAGCGTGTGACTATATTTGAGCGGCATTCTTTGAAAACTTGATAAACTAAATTTGCATAATTAATACAGAACAAACTGACAAAAATTAAAAATATGAGGGACCAAAGTAATCCTTCAAAAATAAAAAATATGGTACCAAAAATAAATTTTTAATGCCATATCAGAAGTTCAGAACTCTATTATATTTATAAGTGGAACAAATGATATATGGAAACGCTGATAAATTATGGGTTTGTGGAATCTATTGTTAAGTTTCGAGGGCAACTCAAGTGATAACAAGGAGGAATTATAAATTCATACGTCCTGAATTTGAATATTGATAATCTCTTGAACCCAAATTATGAGAAATTTACCTTTCATGAATGTCCTAATCCTGGCGTAAATGATATGTCTTTAACCAGACTGAAAAAAAGAGGTGCAGGTAAGTTAATCCGAATATCTCTAACTGTTAAACAAAGAAAAAAAAAATCTATTGATAGTGGCCTTTGGGTGCAACGAGGTGCCCTTTGACTTTGAGTGGCATTGACCTCATAATTAGTTGCGTAAATTAGTGGGAATTCGAACTAATTTACAATATCTTGATTCTAAACAATAGTGATGATTCATGATGCTTGGGCTTGAATGGATGTTTAAAATTGATTTTCTTGCAAGAGTGGTGACACAAATTCTATATAATTATGCACGTAATGTTCTATGCACATTGATTCTAATCACATAAGGTTTCACGCAATATCTAATAGAATAACCTTACATAGAAGCAACCACCTTATGTATTACTTTCTCAATGAAAATTCACGTGCACTTTGCCCACTAGTTTTCTAATTAATTAACATTCGACTTATTTGGACTTAACTTAAATAGATAGTTTTTAAGGAATTTGGAACAAAATAAACCAGGTCCGTTTGAACTTTGATTTTTTTATCAACTTATAGAATAGTTTTTTTGATCTAAAAAAATTTATTTAGGTTGATTCAGAAGTTGATTTTATTAGTTTATGTTCTTATTTTTTAATGTTTTTGTAGGTCCCACATAATTTTTAAAATATATTATATTCATTAAAAATTTTGAAAATTATTATACATATATATAATTATTTTTTTTATTTTGACACAAAAAAGCTAAAAAAATTACTCCTTCGAACTTTTTCAACTTGAGTGGACTTTTTAATCCTAATTTTTCAACTAAAAAATCAGCTTCAAACAGACTTATTATACAATATTTACCCTAAGATTTTAAGTTTTTAATTTACTTTTACGCTTCCAACATTTAACTTAGTTGAATTACAATACAAAAAATTAAATTTGTATATAATCCAATCCATTAGACAATTTGAGCTGTTGTCAACTTTGCCACATGATTATCAAGAAGAATAAGCCAATACCCTTTATGAAATAAGCGTTTGTTGCTTTCTTTATTTATGAGTAGGAGTAATTCGTGTCTAAAAGTATGGTGAAATATAAATAATTTTGAGAGAGATGTTGGTGGCCGTTAGATGAGTCTATTTGAGACCGTGGGATAGACTTATTGAAATCTACTTTGTTTTATATTATAAATTTTACTTTTTTTTCCCTTACGAAAAATAGAAGATTGTATTAGAAAAATCGGACACAAGTTGAAAGTGGATTCCAAAAATAACCTACAAACTTGCCCAAACTGTCGGTGATTCAAACAAGGAGACGGGTCCAACTCTTCCTCAATTGAACTACCAAAACAACTACTCCTTTTATCTGTCAAACCAATTGCTAAGCGGAGGTGGACATGCAGAGACTTATTAACCACATCTAAAGCGTTTACCTCGTCAATTTTATTCGAATTATTTTTGTTTGCTTTTGAAAATAACGGTTAATGACTGAATTAAAGTGGCATTAACTAACTAGCAGGTAAACTACCTAGGCAGTTCTAAGCCAAATATGAGGTAGTTACCAATATTAAGAGCCTCTTAATTAGGGAGGGTTTCGCGCTATTTTATAAAATGAATTATAATTTAAATATCTTAAATTTGAATTTTCGTGAGTGCTAATTTTTGTGGAATATGCTGTATAGGGGAGTGGTCGGCCGAAAGGCTAGGAAATCTCAAAAAACAAAAACGCATATCCCACCAAAGGATCTAGCAGCCGTTTACTGTACTATAAAACTTTGAACGCCCATTTCTCTCTCATATTGCTGTCATCTTTGGAAAGTTCGCTTATCAGCAGGGAAAAAAACTTTTTCTCCCATTTATAGGTACTCCAAAGTCTTCCATGTTTCCTTTAGAACATGGCGCCCACCCATGTTCGATTAAGAGTTACCGACACGACACGATACGACACGACATAGCTACGGTATCGAAAAATTTACATTTCATATTATAATTTTTATTTTAATTTATTTGTAGTTAGAAAAAAATTCCACCATTCATGTTATATTGGACCCCAAAAAGAAAAAAGGTAAAATACACTTTTAATTTTCAAAGTATGCATTTAGACTCTTATTTTGTATTTATGTGATCCAATTTCAAATATCCGTAAAAAAATCGTTGACGCCCACCAATCACGTGGTTCTTAATTTTGTGTCTATTTGATCCTTAAATTTTTTAATTTTGTATTTATTTAGTCCCTAAAATTCCTAATTTATGTCTATTTAATCTCACGTGATTCGTGCGTGATCAAAGGCGTTAACGATTTTTTTACGAACGTTTGGAATTAGAACACATAGATGTAAATTAGAAATCTTAAAAACCAAAAACACACAATTAGAAAATTAGAGATGAAATAGACATTAAACGCATAACTTTGAGTTAATGACGTAGGACCGGAGAATCACGGGAAAAGATAACCTTTCGGTGAAAATGGGCCATAACCTAAAGGGCTAAAATACCTAGCTATAAAAGAACCTGGTAGTTAGAATCAGTTGAAAAGGAGGTTGTTCTTGTATCAGTTGTGGGATATATTCCATTGAAATGCAGTGTTCTAATCTAATGGCAAAGATTACTAAGTCGGTGCCTTGGCCTAGTAAAAGACCCAAACAAGTTACTTTTCTTCTAGAAAGAAGATTCATATGAAAGATTTAGGTTTAAAAACAGAGAGAGATAAAAAAAAAGATGTCATCAAAGACGGAAAGAGGAGAGAGAATCATCATGTGCGAATGATGAAATACCCATGCTATTCATGTAAAGAAGGGAATGGGAATTGTTGACTGAATCAGTCAAAAAGGATGGGAGAGGGAAGACATTGATTGAGATGTGCATGTTAAGCTAAGAATCTTTTTTTTTTTTTTCAAAGAAATTGGGAACATGCCATGGATGCTCTAGGGAAGGACAGTGTACCCTAAAACCTAGCATTGGAACATGCTGAGACATTTGAACAGTTTGGTTATTTTTGGGTGTAGTCACACCACATTGATTTGGTCTGTTATTCATATTTGAGACAACTCTTTACTCTATTTTGCATTTTTGTCTCACAAAGAAGGCAAGGAAAGAAAGAAAAAAACTCCACCCACATCCCAGGGGAACAAAAAAGGCACCACCACCGTCCCCTCGCCCTAGAGTATTTTTTTTCCTTCAAAATTGGTCACTCGATGCCTAAATCATGAAACCAGGTTGAGAGGTAAGTGTTTGGATTTTTGAGGGTATGAATTGACTACTCATGTTAAGCTTCTATGAGGTAATGGGGACATTCAACCTAAAGTTATTATCAAAACTCGATGGGACTTACATTCCCACAGAGGTTGTGAAAGTCCCGAGAGAGAGAGAGAGGAAAAAGTGGCACCAAGTTTGGGCTTGCTAGTAGTGGTGGGCTGTTTTGTTGTTTGGTTTAACGGTTAAGAGTGTTTAAGTCTAACTTGTACATACATCGATTAGTTTTCTCTTTAATCTGATCAAAAATTGGTTATTTGTGTCGAAATTAGAATATTTATCTCGTGAGGGATTGCTGGTGGCACCAAGTTGGGCCTTGCTTGTGGGCAGTTTGACAATTGCAACTTCAAGACCCTTCCCCAAGGCATATGAGCTTAGTTTTCTAGCAAACCCACAAGCCAAATACGAATGACGAGTGTGGAACTCATGATTCATGAAGGTTTAGCTCAAACGTCACGATGAGATTGATAGTCAATTGTATGATTGTAGGTAGTACCCTATACTCAAAGATATCAGTTAGATGGTATGTTCTTTTGAAGGCTTACGAAAACAGGTCATTTAAAAACATGGGGAGAAACTGTTTTTTTTTTTTTTGGGCTTCGTAATCTTTCATGTTCCTTGTAGGTTGCTTCTTGGCACATGGTTTCTACCCTGAGGAGGAGTAACTAAGACCAAATTTAATGATGGATTCATGTTCAAATTGAAACTGTTTCCTTTTTTTTTTTTTTTTTGACTATTATCAAATTCCGTCTTTCCATCAAAATTTTTCTATTTTGTTTATATTATTATTAGAAGAGAAGATTATTCTCGTTACCCAACATAATTTAGATTCAATTACAATCTAAACACATGCAGATCCAATCATAACTTTATAATAAAAATAATTTACACAAGAATAAGAGAAATTTCTCAATCAATTCCTTCGACCCCCCCCCAATAAGAGAAATTTCTCAATCAATTCCTTCGACCCCCCCATTCTACGGGACTTAGAAAGATCGTTTTTAGGGTTGAATTCATTCAATTGAAATATAGTTCTACGTCATTTTTCTTTACTTGTTTTTAACGAAATATTTTTCACCCCTCCTTTTTCATACCATTCCTCAAGTACAATAAGTTTGATCCTTCAGAATTTCCCAAAGGTTAGCGTTAAAGCTTGTTAGGTAGGTTTTGGAGCAATGCAATTCGTGGTGACGCCAATGACAGCAAACTACTTCTGAAAAGAAAAGAACAATAGCATTAAGAAACAAAACGACCAAAGTAATCACCTCAACCTGTCATACCCAGACGAACAAGACTAAAAAAAACCATCATCCCTAACAACATAAACATCAAACATCACTAAAACAACCTAATAATAAATAAGATTCTAACACTGAGCACCAAAGTAGCAGTCGAAGTACTTCAAGTGCATCAAGTCGTACTGCAACTACCCAAATGAAATATATATTAAGGCACAAACAGAAGTACAGAGGTAATTCAATGAGCTCATGACTATTGCCCCACGCCTGACTCACGTTTCAACCCTTCCTTGATCTCATCCCCCGCTTCATCCTGTAATACATGACACTGATCAAGAAACAGTAACACCATGAAGGAAGAAGATTTGGAAAGATGTTCAACATGAGCAAAAGCACAAGTCAGTTGACATGCATAATCGTCCACTCAAGGGCTAATAAGGTAGAGAACAAGGACATGAGGATTGGGCAGCACAGTTACATTCTTTCAAAACCTCTTTTTTGGTTGAAAATTGTAGTACTTTTACTGATTCCACATGCACTGGCCCCAAGTTGGTTTATTTCTTCGGAGTTTACACCAACATACACTTGACTCAGGTTAAAAGATGTGCTGAACAAGCAGCTGGGATTTGAGAACTCTGATATCGTGAAAGGTGTTATTGTGACCGTGTTTCTTTTGAAATTAAGTGTTTAGCTCAGGTCTAAAATGAAACTTCTAAGCTCAGATTAGATCATTCCACTTGATGCCTCAACTCTGGGCAAAACAGGTTTAACATCAGACCAAGTTGTATTAATGGGTGCAAGGGCAATGGACATAAGTTCAAAACAGAAAGCAAGACTGAACTACAGAGAGAGAGAGAGAGACCGTAATATCAGATGTCCACAGGGTCAAGTTGTCTCGGAGGAGTTGCATGATCAATGTGCTGTCCTTGTATGATTCCTCACCCAATGTATCCAGTTCAGAGATAGCTTCATCAAAAGCCTGCCAGACAAACATGGTTTTGACAACAGAGTGAGAGAAAATTAGAAATAAAATCATCATGCCAGGGCTCAAGGGATGTAGACTGGCATTTTTGGTCTTCCCACCAACAGAAAGCAAAGCATCATAACCGTCAAAAGTTAGAAGTGCAACTGTAACACCATCATATGCATAGACCCATTACTGGAATATTCAACATGTCCTCGATCAACATATGCAGAGAGATGGACTTCTGCATCAGTCCCAAAGAACGAAACAAGTTTTCTATGTGTATCAGCATAGTCTAATTTCATGCCATAATACCATTAGTATCATTCAAATACTACTGATGTATCATTCTTCTACAGATGCTACTTGAAAGGAGAATTTGTTTCATAAGATGGCTACAAACACGTAAACAGATATCCACATGTAAATGGTCCATTCATGACTAAACAAAGACTGCTACTAGAATCCTCCTTGATGAGAGAGAACCCAAATTCAATATTATAATTTGCTTTCACAATATTATTGGCCAAGATATCCAACTTCATTCATGGACAAATAGCATATACAAATTATCTATCAGGCCACAGCCAAATAGTTGAATCAAGTAAATAAATCAATGAGTATAAAAGTACCTGTTTTGCAAGGTTGCAGGCACGATCAGGTGAGTTAAGGATTTCGTAATAGAACACGGAGAAATTAAGTGCAAGTCCCAGCCTTATTGGGTGAGTGGGAGCCAGTTCAGACAAAGCAATATCCTATACCATTGAAAACAAAAACAACTCAGAAGATTGGTTTATTTAGCAAAACGAGTCACAAGGTAACACATTATTCCACCAACCTGGGCAGACTTGTAAGCTAACAAAGTACTCTCAGCCGCTTCCTTCCTCTCTGTCCCAGTCTTAAACTCAGCCAGGTACCTATGGTAATCACCTTTCATCTTCAAGTAAAAAACCTTGGACTCAGCAGAGGAAGCTGAGGGAACAAGATGGGACTCGAGAAGGTTCAAAATCCCATCACAGATCTTGCATAGTTCAGCCTCAATCGTAGCCCTATACTCCTTAATGAGTTTAACATGGTCCTCATTTCCACGGCTCTCCTCCTTCTGCTCAATGGAAGAGATGATCCTCCACGAAGCCCTCCTAGCACCAATCACATTCTTGTAAGCAACAGAGAGGAGGTTTCTTTCCTCCACTGTCAGCTCCTCGACATCCAGAGTCTTTGCAACTTTCTCCATGAACTCAACCATTTCCTCATATCGTTCAGCCTGTTCGGCCAGCTTGGCCATGTACACATTATCTTCACGCGACGTCTCAGTAGGCAACATCTTGGTTACAGTCGACTATTACCTAAATCTTCACAAGTTTTAAACACAATCATCATTAAAATAATGTGAAACACACAAATACTCCGAACCAAATATCAGAAAATGCCATCAATCTAGAAAAATGTTTGCAACGGGGTTATGAACTAATCCTGTGAGGTAGCTCATATATGTTATTATTCTTCCAAAGACAAATATAAATTTTAAGCACCAGGTTATTAAAAAAGCTTATAACTTGCAACCATTTTATAAACTAATCACCAGCTTGGTTCTGATCTAATCCTCTCTAAGGTTTGCTCAAATATCTTATAAAACAGACACGCTTGACCTGATAAAAAGATTTATTCTCTATGATCACAATTCTCAAATGAGAAATGCTATTTGAACCTTATTTAGGGATCTAATGATATACAACCATTGAATTGATTGTGGACTCCATCTACCGTTGAAACTTACAACTAATCTAATGGTTGTATTGAGGCCACATCATTAGGTCCCTAAATCCCCAAATAAGGTCCTGTAGCATTGCTCTTCAAAAATACTTGACATCCAAGAACAAAAATCGTCATTGGTCCCGTTTTGTTCAATTTCTCAGCAATCAAACCGAGGATCCAACATTCTATTTGGGTACTGAGAAATCTAAGCATATACAAATAGTTACAAACATAAGGCTACACATGTTGTTCAGGTGTCCCTCAAACAAATTGAAACATTATCCTTCGTTTGTTCGAAAAATAATTTCCAGCTAAACAAGCAAAACAAAATCTAATAATTCAGAAGGTTAATTTATTTTATTTTATTTTTCCTTGCATAGAATTTCTAGCGACCAAACATAACATCAGAGCTTGAAATCAAACAGATCGAAGCACAAATAAAGTAACCTTACTATATGACAATCCAATAATGGTAAATACACAATCAAGTATCACAGATCTACAAAAAGCGAACAGTTAATCCAAAAGATCGAACACCTAATCCTAAGAGTAAAGAGAATCGATGCTTACCTACTTCGATCCAGCGAACTGGTCTCTCTCTCTCTCTCTCTCTCTCTCTCTCTCTCTCGTGATTGTGAAGACGAAGTGGACCGAAAAGAGAGGGGGGTTGTCATATCATGGTGAGAGTGAAGCAGGGACGTCCTGGGCCAATGGGAAGGCGACAGATGGTGGGTGTTGGCGGATAGTTTTATGAGTTTCGAACACGGTGCCACGCTGGCGGTAACAGTCAAAGGCCTCCTTTTGTCAAGGCGCGGCAGGGGCATGGAAGGCCTTATAATTAATTAATTAATTATATAAATTAGGCTAGTATTAGAGATAAATGAATTATTTATTAGTATTATTCTTGATTTTGAATTTTGGGTTGTAATATATTATGTCAGATATCTAAGAATCAACTGAATTATTTAACATTAAGAATTCTTTTAATTAAATGAAATCTTTTTTCAAATATCACATAATACAACACAAAAAACAAAATGACAAAATCAAATGTCAAATGATCTAGAACCACATGGTATGAACGTCACGTGACTTCCGCTTTCAAGATTGAATAAAAGTGTAAATCGATAATTGCAAATTTGATTGGCACCCCAACCCCAATTAATTTGGGAATTTGTGTTGATTTACTTTTTTTTTTTTGGTTCAAATTATGTTTTGTATGCTTTAAAGTTTACTATTATGTTTCTCACATTCTCACCCCAACTATAAAAATTAATCCCATATCCTCTCAAAGCTAAACATTTTGTTTTGTTTTAGATGGAAAATATTTTCATTTTATCATATCAAAGAAAATGAAACAAAAATAAAATATTCTAAATGACCAAATAACACAAACTATCCATTTGAAGTATAATGAAAATTACTATAATACCAAAATTGTGAGAAAATGGTATCGAGAAATTCAACTGTTGAAGGTCAAATTATACCTTGTAAATGACAAATCACAACTATCCATAATCAATCACCACATTTTATAATTTCATGATCGATTATGAATAATCTTAATTCATTGTAATTTTATTTTTAAAATGTGTGATTTAACCGTTGAATATTATATTTATTTATGACCAAACACAAATTTTATATCAGTCATTACTCTATGAATTATAATTTAGTCCCTCGATAAATGTATAACTTAACCTCAAAATATTATACACTTAAGCCTGTTANGAACTGGTCTCTCTCTCTCTCTCTCTCTCTCTCTCTCTCTCTCGTGATTGTGAAGACGAAGTGGACCGAAAAGAGAGGGGGGTTGTCATATCATGGTGAGAGTGAAGCAGGGACGTCCTGGGCCAATGGGAAGGCGACAGATGGTGGGTGTTGGCGGATAGTTTTATGAGTTTCGAACACGGTGCCACGCTGGCGGTAACAGTCAAAGGCCTCCTTTTGTCAAGGCGCGGCAGGGGCATGGAAGGCCTTATAATTAATTAATTAATTATATAAATTAGGCTAGTATTAGAGATAAATGAATTATTTATTAGTATTATTCTTGATTTTGAATTTTGGGTTGTAATATATTATGTCAGATATCTAAGAATCAACTGAATTATTTAACATTAAGAATTCTTTTAATTAAATGAAATCTTTTTTCAAATATCACATAATACAACACAAAAAACAAAATGACAAAATCAAATGTCAAATGATCTAGAACCACATGGTATGAACGTCACGTGACTTCCGCTTTCAAGATTGAATAAAAGTGTAAATCGATAATTGCAAATTTGATTGGCACCCCAACCCCAATTAATTTGGGAATTTGTGTTGATTTACTTTTTTTTTTTTGGTTCAAATTATGTTTTGTATGCTTTAAAGTTTACTATTATGTTTCTCACATTCTCACCCCAACTATAAAAATTAATCCCATATCCTCTCAAAGCTAAACATTTTGTTTTGTTTTAGATGGAAAATATTTTCATTTTATCATATCAAAGAAAATGAAACAAAAATAAAATATTCTAAATGACCAAATAACACAAACTATCCATTTGAAGTATAATGAAAATTACTATAATACCAAAATTGTGAGAAAATGGTATCGAGAAATTCAACTGTTGAAGGTCAAATTATACCTTGTAAATGACAAATCACAACTATCCATAATCAATCACCACATTTTATAATTTCATGATCGATTATGAATAATCTTAATTCATTGTAATTTTATTTTTAAAATGTGTGATTTAACCGTTGAATATTATATTTATTTATGACCAAACACAAATTTTATATCAGTCATTACTCTATGAATTATAATTTAGTCCCTCGATAAATGTATAACTTAACCTCAAAATATTATACACTTAAGCCTGTTACATCAATGGATATTGTAATGGTCCTCATTTATAATAGGTACTTTCAATAGGGATCATAAAGAGTCGCTAGATGTAATTGGAGCTGCAATTTATATATTAAGGGAGTTAGGAGTTTGAATTTTATCTTTATATATATATATTTTTTGTCAATTTCTATTACATCGCCAATTTTTGTCATAAATTAAATTATTTCATTTTGATTAATTTGTAGTTTAATACAATTTTTTTTCAAATATTGTGGCTCAACACATTTCTATCACACCGCCCATTTTGTTGAGGTCATGTATTTAAAAAAAAAAATAATTTTTTTTAAAACTATGGGTAAATTTTTTTTAAAAAAAATTATGTAAAAAAAGAAAAGAAAAAAATATTATTTCATATAATAAATTAATTTTTTAAACACTTAAATTTTATGTTGTAGCGCATTTCAGGCACGACCTGTTGGCTAGTTAGATAAATATGACATTTGAGAAAGCATGGGATATGAGAATGGTTGTGTAATTTGTTTATTTTTATTTTGATATTTACATTGTAATATTACATTAGACACGTGGCTAGAGCAGAACATGGGTGTACTGAACTCAATTCCCCCAAGGTGAGACACTACTGTATCAAAACCTGGGATTCTCGAGTCATCTCCCAATGTTGCTCCAATCAAAACATAGTGACTGAGACTGGCTCGGTCGATCTACGAGTGTTCCATTTACAGAGAAGCCTTGTAAGGTCGTGGGGGTCGCAAGAGGCGAAGAGCATCATGGGATACGTACAAGAAGCCAGAGAAAATCACGTCAAGAAGAAAGTCGAAGAAGGTATAGTATTCGTTAAGCCTCACCTTAAACCCTACTAGAAGCTTTCATCTATGCATGTTATATAAACAGAAATCAACGTTTTATGGTATGATATGAACTGGGTTTGCAGATTAGAAACTATTCAATCAGTTTTGTACATTTGCCTGTGATGCTTCTAGCTACCATTATTTTAATTCACAACGAAAAATCAGTCGGAAGTTTATGCCAAATATATGAATTTTAGCTGGGGATGATTCTAAGAAATACATTTATTTAGTGATATATGTTTTCCATGTGGACTTTCATTCTCTATGCGCTAATTATACGTTATATCCTTTGCAAGACGACGATGCTTAGTGTCAGTGGCCGTTTTCAGGCTGAGACACTAATTTAACTGAATAGAGCTTTTCAACTTTGACCATATAGTGTGCAAAGGGATTGATATCATTTGGGTCTTGAAGTATGTATCTATTATGGCAAAGATAGACTTGGTCTAGTCATTCATTTTGCTTGGATTATTTTGATATGAATAAAAACATAATCAGGTCCGTGGGCTTAAAGATTTGAAGTGGAATATGTGGAGTTTGGGTCTGGAATATGAATGTTGGGTGATTTATCATTGGAAGAGTACTGCTGAATTCTCCTTCTTGTGGGGAAAACGGGAGAGGTTTTGGATTGAGATCCTGTTTAGGACGCATTGTTGCACTAGTTTTCACCATGGCTTTGGTATGCATTAATTTTTTCTGGGATTACACTTATTCCAGCAAACCCCAGAGGAGAGAAGAATAAATTTGGTTGAGGTTCCCAACAGTATGTTCTACTATGTTCAGGAGGAAGATGATGGACTCAAGAGTTATCTTTATAATATATCATGATTCAACTTTCACCCAATTGCAAGGATAAGAAGAATAGTTCTGCTTTCGTAAGCTAGATTTTCTTCATCTCTGCTCATTCTTTAGATTATTGATTGGAGAAACGGTGTGAATTATTCTACTTTGACAATACACCCAAATATGGCTCATGGTTCCATTTAAGTAAGTCCACATGGTTAGGGTTTAGGCAATATCTTTGTCAGTGATCATATGATGTCAAGCAAGTGAACATTAGATGTCCATTGGGCAACTGAAACTACAATTCTATGGATCATCTTCTACTTTGTGCTCAAATTCTAACTTTATTGTTCCTATGACTTCTGTGCGATTTTTTCGTGCTATTGCTGTGCATGTTTGTGTTCAACGTGGCTTACAATGTGCAAAGATGCTTTAGACATTTCGTTGCTGGCTCTTTAGACTTGGAGAATCTAATTTGTTCTTTTTTTGAGTTTGTCTCATATCAATCTTGGCAATATCTGGAAAGGACTTGCATTGTCTTTGATGTGAAGTGACCCTTTAATGCCTTTGATAGTCATGTATAATCATTTACCTTGTTGGCTTTCTTTACTTTGATTTTTATGGAGTCTTTCACTTTATCATTGAGGCCAATAGTTCATTTCTTAAGCTTCTTTCTCTCCAATGCCTAAGTCATTGAAAAACATTATTCTTATGCATTTGGTCTCTTATGTGAAGACTGTTTTTCAGTTTTTGAGTATCACATATTCTGATTGAATTTTAATTCTCAATTTTATTTCTTTTAAGATCTGTGTATGCATAAAATAGAAATAGTAACACATCAAATTGCAGCTTTACGCAGCAAAATGAAGGAGAAGGCTCTAAAAGCATGTGATCAGTACACTGCAAAATATGCTGAATGTGCTGTAGGAAGAACACTATCCGTTGTTTGGCAATGTCGCAAACAAGCTAAAGAATTAAACGAGTGCCTTCATCAGTAGTAAGTTGATTATAATTATCTATCTGGTTTCTGCTCCTGTTTGTTTCTTTACAATTTTGTTTAGGTATAGGCATGTTTTCTTGGAGTTGTGAAGCTAGCTACAGCGTAGGAAATTGGAATTAAGCTGAAAATCCGTCATATTTGCAATAATTTTTTGTTGCATATACTAGCTTACTGCTTCCTTATATGCTTTTAAGCTTTGCTTTGCAACATGCTTTTGTCAAGTCAATGAAGTACAGGTAAAGCAAAAATAGCAGTTTTTAATTATTAAACGAAGGGTGAAATCACCTGAAGAGTCAAGTTACTACCCTGCTATTAGCTTAGATGGTATCGCCTGCCACCACCAAAGTTGTAGGTGCGGGTTTCCAAGTCTTTTGGGCACAGGTGTGTAGTGTTGACAAGTGCCACAAAATATATGACTAATTTTACACATTCCTTTTGTTCTGTCTTTGGCTGTGACTAAATCCATGGTGAAACTGAAATTTTGAACCACCAATACGGCCGATTTAAAACTGGATGGGTTGTCACACTGAATAAAGCAAAAATGTTCCATTTCCTTTAAAAAGTTGTAAGAAATTTGACTTGGAGGGTTGAAAAGCACAAGAAATGCTGCAATTTAGTTACCTATTTGACAGAATAGTATGACATTGCTATCTTTTTTCTTGCAGCACCAATGACTCAGTTTTGGAAGAAATGAAGAAAGAATACATGCTTCAACAAGAAGCGAAGGAATCTCTATGAGTTTAGTTCAAGTCCTTCTTCTTGAGTAGTACACACCCGCTACCAGTGCGACCTTTCTCTACATTTAGCAGAGCACCAATTATTTGGGGATGGAATTAGATTGCCATTGGCAAAACATCTTGAATTTTGGTGGTATTTTTAGATTATTGACTATTTGTATTATTTTGTAGCTCACTAAATATTTCTGTTGGATTTTTACATGCTTTTCAGTATTTGTTTTTCGAATTTCGCTCTAAATTGAAAGCAGTTGCAGACGGGACTGATAATCGAACCGAATTTTTCAAGTTCGAGCCGAGCCTTGAATTCGATTTTCTAAACGAACCTAAATAATTGTAAAAGCTGGGATGAGCCAAACTCAAAACAAGTTGAGTTTGAATATTTTGATTATTTTACATGTAAAAAAGACAAATTTTGTTAGTTCAAGTTGAATTTTTGAAACTTGTTTTTTAAATAAGTCTAAAAATTTGTTTAATCATATGTAACATGAGCCGAACTTGAATTAAGTCTTATTCGAGTGAAGTTTGAATAGCTCAATTCAATTATCAACCTTAATTGTGGGACTGTGTAAGAAAATATATGGTTGGCTAATCAACATCTAATTCAAGCTTATAATAAGTGTAGCATTCCTGGGGTTTCAACCACCCAAGTCTGGTCTCGGCTATAAACCTAAGTACTGCTTGATTTTCAAGCCATGCAATCCTTGATAACAGGCTTCACCCCCTGTGAAGCTCTCTGAAAAGGCTTAGACACAGGACTCAGATACGATCTCTAAAGACGAGCCGAGTCCACCGAATACCCTCAGATATAGGACTTGCTGAAGATTACGCATTATAGGATGATGCTATTAGGCTCCACCAGCTCCCAAAGCTTGGGCCCCTGCTGATGAGGCTTCCGTCTCCAATGGATAGGACAGACAGTCGAACGAGCCCAATCAAACCCTTAAAAAACTTGGGGTTTGTTTTTCAAACAAGTCAAACTTGAAGGAGCCAAAAATAAGTCTAACCTAAGCCGAGCTACTCAAGCTCAATTAGATTAACAACATAGATTGTTTTAGTACATTGCCGAAGTCATCAATTCCTATTTAATCACGCCACAAATCACTGCACCCGATCTAACGGACTGGATTATAAATATACATCTTAACAATTGCCACCACGAGGGCTAAACAAATAGCCAGCTTAAGAGGCATGTATAACATTAGTCTCTAGTTCGCCAGTGAAGCAGACAAGCCATATATTGGGAATGCTACCCAATTAGAGCAAAACCAAGGACGAAGACAGCAAATAAAGCAAGCGAAACAAGGGCCGCGAGGGCAAAATCGGGACACAATTAAAGGGCCATGCAGTGTGCATTCAAACAGAACAAAATATCAAAGTTTTGTTAGAGAGATGCTGCCTGATAGTCTCGAGAAATCAAAGTTCGGATATTGGAAACATCAAAGGTGGTTCGTTCTTGACAAAACTTTCAGAGGCCATAGCACAAGAACCCTCTATGGAACCAAAACCATCTTTTTCTACACTCAGGCTGATGAAAGCATGCACGGACATGCTTAGAGCAAAGTTCTAATTTGGCTTCCGCATGTTATGCCCTGCACGAATGAATTCGTCTACCAGTAGCAACTGGGATGCAATTACTGGGCTGCAAGACATTAAAGCAAAATGGTGACATGATGAAAACATCGACAAAAAAACATCTGAGAGGAAAAAATAAAGATTTTAATATTAGCAGGTATTTGATGAAAAGCCAGGAAAAGGTGCCGGCCATTATTTTTCATGGGAATGTAGAAGTGCCATTGAGATGGTAGCGATGGTATGAAATTGGTTTTTTCTTCAGAGAAGAAACGCTATTACATGTACATTTTGTATAAAACTACATATATACAAGCACACACACATCAGAAGCTGCACATTGGAGCTGTCTCCTTGATGTACTTGAATATCATATGCAGCAAAGATAAGAACAGTTCTTTTAAGGAGGTGAACCTCCAAATTCTACATACCCTGAGTTTATGATTTGCCGCTTCACAGAATAGTTGTCAAAAATACCCTCCATTTGAGGGTCGATAGGTTCACCCGTGTGCTGGTTTAGCCCCACAACATTCCCCCTGTCATGCTCTCCCTGAACACCGGCAAGACAAAGTCGAATGAAATTATCTTCACAAGCAAAATAATTTACTTTCCCATGAAATTCACAGCAGCCACTAAAGATATACCGTGAGAGAAATGATCACATCTTGGGTGTCCAGTCCGGAATTTTCAGCAAGTGTCTTGGGCACCACAAGAAGAGCATCAGCAAAAGCTTCAACTCCGAGTTGGGCACGCTGTTCAGAGTTCATAAACCCCAATTAAATTTTTAAAAAAATAAACAAGGGCTGCAGTATATCTGCAGCAAGAAGACGAGGAATAAGAATTCATACCCCCTGAACCGATCTCTTTACTTCATTGATTAAGTATTGTCTTGCTGCGACTTCAAAAGCCCCTGCCCCCTGAAACACAGCAAAAGACCTGATTTACAGACAGGGAAGGGATGTTGTAAAGCAATGTAGCCAGAAACAGTAGAATCTGAGATTCTGACTGTAATCCACCAGATTTGACATTGAATTTGAACACAGGCCAGAAACTCAATTCTTTAACAAGAATTCAAAAAAAGAAAAAAGGACTCGTCTTCTGAAGCTAAGAAACCATAAAGTTCAATAAATTTTAGCTGTTCTATCAACCAACTAGTCCAGCACTCTGCTGACAGCTAATAATGGCTATCATTAGTTTTATAAGTAGAAGCATAGAAACTGAAAATGTAGTGCAATTAAACAATATTATGCAAAAAACCTACCTTACACTCAAAATCCCACATACGATGCACAAGCATCAATACAGATTCAGAAGCAAAACTTCAGAAGCAAAACTTTTTGGTACAAGTATTCATCTTCAGATTTGGGATACAGATTTAGAAGCAAAACTTACTAGTACAACTGATTCATCTTCAATAGTATTTTTCACTGCTCTCAGGCCATCACGAACAGCATCCTTAATTTGGGCAATGGTGTGGTCATTAGGCCCTGAGCAATCCAAGATTGCAATAGCATTAGATCACACTTGGATTTTACACTAGCAATGGAATGATGCATGTCCCTGAGCATGACTAGAATTGAAGGCTCCAACCAAGAGTGAAAGTCTTTCAAGATACCTTTTATAAGGATTGTGCATGAGCAAGGATTCTTTACATTTTCCACAAACGTATATTTCTCCTCTCCAAGAACATGCTCATATACAAGTCCAGCCCAACCAAGGCTGTCAGGAGTTATGTCACCAACAGAATTAACAGCCTCTCCACCACAAGCCAAAACCAATCTTTCCATATTTCTCTTCTTTGCTCTTCGAAGGGCAATTATCTATCAAAATAAAAACCAGGAAAAATCAAAAACATAGCATGCGCAATGAAAGTAAGGTACCAACATACTGGAAAAAGACTCTGGGGAATGTTCACATGTAAATATGACATGAAAGTTTGGTAGACCATTATGGCAGCTATACTTATATCCACAATTTTGTTTATTCTTCTTAGAAATCCATCCCCTCCTTATTTTATTCTTTCACTTCCACAATTTTGTTTATTCTTCTACCTTTAAATAATTTGTATTCTAAAGCAACACGAGCACCCCAATTGATTAAACCACAAAAGAAAACTATCAAAATAAACTGATAAATGTGTAAGCGCATGTGCAAAAGGATTTATTTCTGTGACAAAAGAAAAAAAAATATTCTTATTTAAGTAGAAACCGATCCAAATGGAATTGGAAATAAAAAGAAAAAAACTGAAGATCACAAACATACCAATGGACGACCACATAAGAAGGAAACATCCAATAATGCATAAAGAATGTTTAAAGCAAATTTCAACATCAGTAAGCACCCACAATAAACTATTAATCACATCAAAACTTTTCATTAATATTTTTTTCTTTCATTAAAACTTCACAATAAACATTCTAATCTTTTAGATTTTAGTTTGCACTTTCTCTCTTTGATTGAAAGAAGGGGACAAAAACAAAAGAAAAAATAAACCGGTTTGCATATTTCATAACAACTACTTGATGATGTAAACAATGCAACCATATTGTTAAACAACAATACTGTGGAAACATGCATAACTACATAATATGACGTCTTCAAGCTGCTGAAAATCGTGAGGAATCTGAAGCAAGCATAAGACTCGACAAACATAAATTTGATGGCTCAAACTATGATATGGCTTAAGTTTGTCTGGCAAAAATATAGTTATGACTTGGAGCAGCAGGAAGAAATGCACAAACGATGACTATAAGATTAGGCATAACTTACCCCTGCCCTAGCAAGAAGGTCCAGCGATGGAGGATCAATCCCTTTTTGATTGATAACAACAAAATTGTTTTCATTACCTAAGCAAACCTGCAGACAATGGCACATGTAAACGACGAATATAAACACTAAAATACAAATACCACTCTCAGCACAAATACCATGTATTTACAATGATGACTCCTCAATTCAGTACCTTATTCTTTAGATCAATAATCTTTTTCACCCTCTCGTCAACCGAACGCCTTTCTGCTGCAACCATTGCCTCTCTCTGCTCTGCATTTGAGTAGAAAAAGCCTGCATTTATTTCACTGAGAGGAAAAACGTAAGTTAGTATCAAGTTACTGTTATCAAATGTTCAAATCTAATCCAAAGTTTTCAGTTTCGAAGTCAGCATTAACTTCAAAGTTCTTCATCAAGACACAGCAAGTTTATTGATGATAAGAGAAAAAGTGTTACAAAAACCAATGAAAGGTGGACAATTCATCCAACCCAATAATGGGTTAACAACAAAGTCATAACGAGAAACTAGGACAGCTAACTTCAAAGGTAACTTTATATATATCTCACACTTATTAGTTTTTGAAAAAGAAATCACCTCTTTTTACAAAATGTCATGAAAATTGTCTCAGAAAAATGTGTATAATAGGTTACAAACAGGCAGTAGGAATTCAAACTATTTCAAAAGCTGAAAATTGGATTATCCCCAGAACTGATTCTTTAGTTATTACTACTAACCATTGGTTTACCATATAGGGAACCTTCCACAAAAATTCTATCTAGTGTGGCACCCCATAATTCCCCTAGTGAAGAAATCATGGTCCTGTTTCGTGGATCGATAAACAAGTATTTTGAATTGCAATATTCAAAGAGAGATATTCTTTTGGTTGGTATCGGGGGAGTGCATATATGTCACGATGAACCTCAGGACCAAAATCATCATTGATTTAAATTTAGCTATTACTGACCTAGCAAAGTATATTTATCTCAACCATCAAAAAAAATATATATATTATTTATCTATGTTTTACCTTTTCTCATACTCCAGTGATACATTGCAAGTCAAAATGTAACAGTTCTCTGCTCGCCGCTTCATGTCTGGATGTCTTGAGCCATGATCAAGGACTAGACCCTCAACCTACAAAACAACCAATGTACAACATATGCAAGAGGTGGTTATTTGGGGGGTATGAAATGGTAACTCATTGAAACTCTCTCTAATCAAAATACAGCCATGTGCATGCAAGCAAATGTAACCACGCATGCAGCACACAAAATTTGGCATGCAGGTAGGTCGTCAAATAAAACCTGCCAAAAATAATCCCCCAACTGAAGCATACATGCTGTCAACCAACTTCTGAACTTTCTCTTAAAAATCCTACCAGCTATAAGAAGAGCATAGGAAAATTAAAAGAATCATCTCACACTAAGCACACTGCAGGAACCTTTCAGACTCTTGGGCAACACCACTGCCTAGTACTGGTTTGTTACTTGAAAATCACAAGTCAAAACCAAAAGAAAAAAAAAATTGATTGAGAATTTGCTCAACATGTCTACAAGGAATAATGCAAGGTGATAATTTGATCAATTCAGCTTTTTTTCATATTTGGAACTTTAGCTATTAGCCTTTCAACATTTTCTCCATTGATCCACTTCAAGATTCAGAAAAGAATTTTGTAAAACTTGTTTAACTGAAGGACTTAGCTGGAATAAGTCCCAAGAATGCCGTGAAATTAACAGATTCAAAAACCATGAATAAAGAAAGGAGGAGGTATGGGAAAAAGTACGACAAAGGCACCCTTTCATTTCAAATATATATTTGCGTGATCACTGTGAAGTAACTTGAGAAATAATATAGATGGAAAAAAGGTTCAAGAGTTCCTACTGCAAAAAAGATATCTAATCCCCCCTCCAAAAAGAACAAAGGTCCAAATCTCTGGGCCTAAGCTGTTAACAGACTGCTAAGAAATTCGTCAAGAAACAAATTCCACAAAATATCAACCAATCTTGAAAACAAACACTGAAAATCATTAGGAAACCCTATGGCAACAGAAGCAAGACGTACAATAGCTACTAATTCAAAGGGCTCAAGCATTGAATAACAGGCAATAAAATACTCCTGAATGATACTGCTACCGCTAAAATTATATTTTTGCCTTAATACAATAGAGTTTATGGAATTTTGCAAACCTAAAAATGAAATATGCATTACCACTCTATATGTACTATTAAAAAAATTGAGAAATGTAAGAAAAACCCATTGACATACCAAACGTGTATCAACATCGAACTTGTGGCGCATGTGCATAATCTCGACCATGAACAGATCAATTCCTTCTTCAGGCTTGCGAATGCAGAGCACCTGTCAGATCCAAGCATTGATAATTGCAAGTTAAAATGAGACAAAGGTAACCAATAATGTAGGTTAAATATGCTAAGTGAATGTCATAGAAAGAGTAGATACCAACAAAAAAAAAAACTCAAACTTAATTCTGGTTGAAGTAATTTATTTTCAAATTGACTGGATCTATATAAATGAAACATCAACACATCTACTCAAGAACTTTAAGGCACTGACTGCGTTTACAACTATGTCCGTCAACTGGTCTGCCAATGCTTCATACAACTGCAGAAGTAAACAGGAACTGTAATCAAGCACCATACATCAGAATATGAGAGATGATGATATATTTGAAGGAATGTAAGAGGAGAAAGTTTAGAACCTTTGTTCTTAATGTTGTTCTTGCTACCATCTTCAGTATCTCTTTGTCAGGTTCATCACCCATCACAACAGGAGTCTTAAATTTGTCAAGGAATTGTAGTGTTGCTCTTTTGGCAATTTCAAAACCATCAACTAAAACTCTTGGATGCATCCCTGGAAGAAGAGGAACACATAATGTTTAGATGAAGAATTTAACAAAGGCAAGCAAGAATTACCTCAAGGCATATGGCATCAAAGTATTTGCAATGACATGCTGGTAACTGATCCCAATATGGAAAACAAATTAAGAAAATAAGATCCAACATATTTGCAACGACAGGATGACAAGGAGGTTATGTCATTACCCTTCAAAGTATCTACCATGGAGTAGATCATGTATGCAAAGTCACAAAATTCATAAAATATAAAGACTTCTAATAACATGTTTGTATGTCCATCTACTTTTGGGTTAAACAAAAAAAAAAAAGAAACATCCAAATCCCACCCATCCACCCAAAAAGAAAACATATAGGAAAGGGCAGAGAAACTAAAGCCAAGCAACATTAATTCAATTCACATAACATTCAAAACAAAAAAAAAAAAAANGCATTGAATAACAGGCAATAAAATACTCCTGAATGATACTGCTACCGCTAAAATTATATTTTTGCCTTAATACAATAGAGTTTATGGAATTTTGCAAACCTAAAAATGAAATATGCATTACCACTCTATATGTACTATTAAAAAAATTGAGAAATGTAAGAAAAACCCATTGACATACCAAACGTGTATCAACATCGAACTTGTGGCGCATGTGCATAATCTCGACCATGAACAGATCAATTCCTTCTTCAGGCTTGCGAATGCAGAGCACCTGTCAGATCCAAGCATTGATAATTGCAAGTTAAAATGAGACAAAGGTAACCAATAATGTAGGTTAAATATGCTAAGTGAATGTCATAGAAAGAGTAGATACCAACAAAAAAAAAAACTCAAACTTAATTCTGGTTGAAGTAATTTATTTTCAAATTGACTGGATCTATATAAATGAAACATCAACACATCTACTCAAGAACTTTAAGGCACTGACTGCGTTTACAACTATGTCCGTCAACTGGTCTGCCAATGCTTCATACAACTGCAGAAGTAAACAGGAACTGTAATCAAGCACCATACATCAGAATATGAGAGATGATGATATATTTGAAGGAATGTAAGAGGAGAAAGTTTAGAACCTTTGTTCTTAATGTTGTTCTTGCTACCATCTTCAGTATCTCTTTGTCAGGTTCATCACCCATCACAACAGGAGTCTTAAATTTGTCAAGGAATTGTAGTGTTGCTCTTTTGGCAATTTCAAAACCATCAACTAAAACTCTTGGATGCATCCCTGGAAGAAGAGGAACACATAATGTTTAGATGAAGAATTTAACAAAGGCAAGCAAGAATTACCTCAAGGCATATGGCATCAAAGTATTTGCAATGACATGCTGGTAACTGATCCCAATATGGAAAACAAATTAAGAAAATAAGATCCAACATATTTGCAACGACAGGATGACAAGGAGGTTATGTCATTACCCTTCAAAGTATCTACCATGGAGTAGATCATGTATGCAAAGTCACAAAATTCATAAAATATAAAGACTTCTAATAACATGTTTGTATGTCCATCTACTTTTGGGTTAAACAAAAAAAAAAAAGAAACATCCAAATCCCACCCATCCACCCAAAAAGAAAACATATAGGAAAGGGCAGAGAAACTAAAGCCAAGCAACATTAATTCAATTCACATAACATTCAAAACAAAAAAAAAAAAAATAGATATTTCATCAATTTAGAATAAACATTACAACCCATAACACTGTAATAGCCACCTGCTAAAAAATATCAAAATGGAATTACAAAATGACTCTTAAAGCCTACGGTTTATTGGAAGTAATCTAATGCGCACGCCAAACCTTCGTCAATATAACGTTCTGCTTGTTTCATAAGCTCGCCAATAAAGATCACAGTAGATGTGGTTCCATCCCCACTTATATCATCTTGAGCAACAGCTGTCCTTGCAATCAGATTTGCAGTTGGATTTTTAATTTGCTGCAACCATAAACAACAAGTCAATCGTAGTACACTAGCAAGAAGCTTCACTAAAATAGATGATATAACTGCACCAATAGCAAATATAAAATGGGTAGTTTTCTTTTTTCAAATGGAACTGTTTCTCCCCTTTATCTGGTAGCGAAATTTATGTCCTTGTCACTAAAGGATCTTGCTACCACCGTTAAAATTCAACTAGAGGCAGCCAGTATCACTTCTAAAACCCCCACAACGTGGCATGCAAAGAAGTTAGCATCTTATTACTCAAGTTAAAAGAAAATCATCGCCCCCGTCACTTCAAGTCAGCCATATGATTTTTTGTGATTCCACTTTGGTCTCTCTAATCCACGTCTTCTTACTAGAGAACAAGCCATTGTATAGTTGCCATCATAAAACATGTCAATTGCAAATCTAGGATCCACTGTTTGTCAAACACCGCAGCAACTCCAAATCATGTTCAAGACTACATTGCCCATGCTAGATCATAATCACCAATTAACATTATGGGTATTATCCTCCACAATGGCAAGTGATCATTATTTCCCATAAACGTCTTAAAATTTGTTGTGCAGGTGCAAATACCACTGTATCACCTCAACAGTCCATGGCACAAAAATATTAGCAGCAAAACAAGACAAATATGAGAAATAACTGTCCACAAAATCAGAAGAAAAGGAACAGGACATAGATATCAAAGAGCCAGAAAGTGAACGAACCATCTCTTTCAACAGAGTGTTGCCATCCTTAGTGAGTTTAATATCACCAGCACCACCAACAAGCCTAGAAAATGAGAAAAGTATGGGAGCTTTAAACTAGAAATGCTAATGAAGAGTAATATAAGCATAAACACTCACATCTTGATGGTGCCTTTGGGGCCGAGGTTGCTCTTGAGAACATCTTGCAAACCCTTGGCCGCGTTGATGCTCATGTGAAGAGCTGCCGATTTGTTAAGTACTTCCGCATTCGGATTCAGAACTTGCAGTGACATCTTCGCTTCTGCAATGCACCTAAGTCACTGATTAAACACAAACACGCACATATATGGGCAAATCTATACACGTATTGAAAGATAGATACATACGGACATGGAGAGAGAAATCGATTACCTGTGTGAGTTAAATGGAGAGTTGATCGTGGATTTGGAGAGCGCGATAGTGAGGAGATCGAACTAGAAGAAGAGTAAGTTTGCTGCGTCGGAGGTGGAGGGGAAAAGAGAGTAGTTTCTGGACTGAGATGGGTTTAGGGCTTTCCGGAAGGGTTGTTTTATGTTTGGGAAAATGACACTTGAAACCCTGAAAAATCTTTAAATGCTCAATTTATGCATTCAAAATTAAAATATTTATATTCTATCATTAATAAATTAAAATTATGAAATGTATTCTATTTTAATAAAATTTATAGTATAGTTCAAATTTTTCATGTGAAATACTTTAAATTGAGTATAAAAATAGTATAATACAACAAAAAAATATGATAAATATTTACCTTTTGATCTTATTACTGCCTTTTTATTGGATTAAGAGTATAATGTAAATCTTTTAGAATATAAAGTATTGTTCACTAAAAAATGCACCGTCATTTGCAATCAATTTGAAAATAAAGGATATGCTATACTCTTTTCTAAACAAATAACAAAAAGATAAACAATATTTTAATTCTTCAAATGTGAGTACCCACTTTTTATTTTCTTCAATTTGTATTCAATTATAACTAATCCAAATTATATTCTAATTTTTGTTTATTTGAATATGAGGCCCTTATCCCATACTTGATATATAAATTTGTTAAATATCGAATATTCAATTATCTATATAATAAATAATAAAATAGTTTACAATTCAAATTTAAAAAGACAAATAAAATGACTTTTATTTTTCATAGTTCATATCGTTTTAAATTTTACTTTAAAGTTAATTTAACGGTTAATAGTAATACCCTAAATTTAATAGAAAAAATAAATCTTTAAAAATGTGTTTGAAGTGACTTTTTAAAAATATTTCTAAAAATTATTTATCATAAATACTTAAAAAATAAATAGTGTTTGAAACTGCTCCACCATTACCTCTACCACCACCGCCGTCGCCGTCGCCACCACCACTATCACCACCGCCACCATTACCTCACCCCCACTACAATCGATGCTTAAATTTATTTATCTCTCATCTATGTTTGTGGTTTGATTTTGAATATAAATACAAATATATTTATTATTTTTTATTTTTTATTATTTTGTACCTTTAAGCACAGACAATAACTAGTAATTGAATATCAAAGTTTGAATATGTAAAATATAATATAATCACTTTGAATTGCCGGTTAGTCGATTGGTCAAAATCAAATTTAAATTGGGATTGAATTACAAAAAAATTGATCTATTGACATTACTAAATGAAATTGGCTTATTTTGTAGCATCGGATGATGAAGTCAACTCTCAAACAATATACCTTGAAGGGTTCATTATACTATTTACCTCTAAAAACTTGCTATTTGTGTCTCTTTAAGGTTCTCAATCTAATCCCTGAAGTTTACACGTTGAATTCATATATCCCTCGCACTAATTGTCATATTCGTTTCAAAGAATGTCACTTGTTCAAAATGCGAAGCTTAACAAAACGTAGGTGTATTCTAACGAATGACGTATTCGATGTTTTTGTGGTAAGGAGGTGGAATCTACTTTTTCTTTCATGCGGTGAATGAATGCTCTTGGGCGAACGCGTCATGGGAGGTTAGCTCACTGGGGTGTAAATGTCCGAGCAGATGACTAAACAAAAGTGAAAAACATTTATTATTATATTATAATAATTGTCACAATTATTTTATTATTGATTACTATTTAAGTTTTGGATAAACAATCTTGACCGTTGGGTTTCTAGCATTTTAATATCGTAATGAATAATTAAAATATCATTTTTTTTCCACATATTCACTTTTAAAACCTACGATCAATGACCTTTTGATTTTCTCATTTACAAATGTCTCTCTTTATCTGTTCTCATTTTGTATCAATTTATTAACCAAATTCTTAAAGGAAGATGAAAGTAATATAGAGGAAATGAATCATCATTGATTGTTTTAGTTTTCTACCTTTCCTCATCTTCGACCTAGTTGAGATAATTATTTTTTTATAGTATTATATATGTATTTTTTTTTTACAGATGTTAGGATCATAGTATCTGCGGCTCATGTCCTTTAAAAGGATTTCCCTTTACTCCAATATGCTTAGTTTGGAGTGTCTTGAAATTGACTTGAGTGGGGATATGGATATGTGAATATATGTTTTTCATGTAAAATTTTAAAGATTTTGTGTCATTTTTATCCATGTAAGAGGTGTAGGCACTCTTATTGATATATATTATTTCCATACATACCAAAACTTATATCTGCTATTATATTGCCAGCGAAATTTCAAGCGAAAATCATAAATTCCATATAATGGGTTGCTTGGTTTTGTTGTGTATTTATAATTAAAATCATTTCTTTGGCAGGTAAATAGATTTGCGGATGTGATTAACACCAAAACCTGTTGTGTTTCTCTTGGTGATTCTAACTATTCATTTCCTCAGTGGGTTGATAAATATTAGTTACGTATAAACTTTTTGGCATCATGAGGTTGTACAAATATAATCACGGTCATAATTTGTTAGCATGCATCAATGTTTGCTGATCCACTATCAAATGCTTTTGAAACTAGGGCACTTGATCTATTTCTCCATTTTATGAAGTAATAATTTATAAAGTAGGCTATTTTTTACAACAAAATAAAGTAACCCGATAAATATATAGAAAAATATATCTAGGTTAGATAAACAAATTTTTATTGCCTGTACCTTGATTTATTTTTTTGTTATAATTAGACACTATATTACATATATAACTTCAATAAATAAAATTACGTAGAGATAGTTATAGAATAACATATTCCCATCATATTAGCTAGAGGCTTCATTTTATTACATTCCAAAGGTTATGTGTTGATACTTTTGAAAATATAAATTAGTAGTTGGGTTGTAATTCTATATCTTAATTGATAAGTATATATATATATTTGATAACATAATTTCAACAAAGATAAAAATATAAAAATAAAATTATAATTCAAAATGCCTCATGTGCAACAACTAGTATTTTAAAAGCCAATTTTGATGGGGTGGTGTTCGAGGTGGAATGAATGAGCAATTGGAGCTGGAGTGATCATAAGAGATTAAGCGGGCAGGTTCGTTGTTGGTGCGACAAAGAAATAAATTTCTCCATGTGAGGTGCATAGTTGAGGTCATTGCACCAAGAGAGGCTGTCCATTTCACTAAACAACAGGGGGGCTGCCAAAGAATTAATTATGGAAAGGGATGCTTCCAACGTGATGAAGCTACTCACGGATAAGGAGTGTGAATTTAATTCAATTGCCTCCTATTCTTGTAGACATTAGATGTGTTCTCTATATAATTTTTGATCATTTGAGTAATTTATGGTAAAACGATCGAGAAATTAGAAAACATATATATTAGCAAGATTTGTCTTTACTATCGAAAGCGGGCTTACATGGGAGGAGGAGACACGAGATTACATTGTGACCCCTCCCTCTAGTTGAATCTTAGCAATTAATCAAATCTCTAACATTTATTTACAAAGAAAAAATAAAAATTATACTATTTTAGATAATTAAAAACTGAAAAAACGACACTTTCTCTTGACTTTTTTTTGAACTTCTTATTAACTACCGACTTAAAACTATGACCATTCAATTGGAGATTTGAGTAAAGAGATTTTAATAAAATTAAGATTTTTTCATTATTTGATACGAGTTTTTGTATTTTTACTTAAACTTAAATTTAAATAAGATCTTAAAATATTAGATCCACTACCAAAGGACAATATGGTTGGACTCAATTGAGAATATTGAATGCAGTTTAAAAAAAAATAAAAAAAATAAAAATTGAGAATATTGAAAATTTAGAAACCCTGATTGAGAATATTACAACCGTAATTTACAGCGATGAAATTAAGAAACAAGGGTTATTTAAAACAACACTAGCCGTTTTGCACTTTTATTTCTGCCTTTGTGTTTTTCAGTTCTCTCTCAGCTTCAGGTTGTCGTCTCTGTCTCTCTCACTCGCATGGCGAAGAATTACGTGAGAGAGAACGTACCCCTATCAAGATTCGGCGTCTTGGTTGCACAGTTAGAGTCCATAGTTGCCTCCGCAGCGCACAAGCCCCCTGATCCAATCCTCTGCTTCGATCTTCTATCCGATCTCATCTCCGCCATCGACGAGGAGCCCAAGGTCACATTATCTTTCTCTTTCCTCATGTTTCATTCACTTCTTTAGATCGTAAACTGTGTCCTCACTATGTCGGTGCTCCGCTAATATCTTTATTCATGTATTCTCGTTCACATTGGATTTAGAATTGGTTTGTTTTATCAAGTCTTCCGATTGAGTTTCATTGGTTTTGATTTTGCTCATATATATAGAATTGGTTTGTTTAGCAAGTCTTCCGATTGAGTTTCATTGGTTTTGATATTGCTATTATGTTTATTCATATTTGCTTTTTTCACATTGGAATTAGAATTGGTTTGTTTAGCAAGTCTCCCGATTGAGAGCTGGTTTGGACATTTGATTCGGATTATGCATTTCATTAAATTTTAGGAAATTACATTTTTTTAAGCGTTTGTTTTTCAACTGTTTTAGAAGTTGATGAAATTGTTGGATTTTTTTAAAGAAAACTTATAGTATTGTTTTTTCCCGATGTGAACTTTGTTATAACAAAATCTTACGAAATATGGGTCGTGCTGGATATATATACATTGATGGCTATCTTTTTATTTGAATTGTGTTGTTTTTTAACGGGGTTGGTAAATTTCAACAATTAATTTAGGAAATTACATTTTTTTAAATGTTGGTTCTCGACCTTTTTAGAAGTTGATGAAATTGTTGGATTTTTTAAAGAAACCTTATAGTATTGTTTTTCCCGATGTGTACTTTGTTATAACAAAATCTTACGAAATATGGGTGGTGCTGGTTATATATACATTGATGGCTATCTTTTTATTTGAACTGTGTTGTTTCTTAATGGGGTTGGTAAATTTCAACAATTAATTTGGTTTTGGCACAAAAGAAATTTATGGACGTTTTGCGTGGGGAGATTTCAGGAATCTATACTCTTGTGGCAAAGAAAATGCGAGGATGCGCTCTACTCTCTGCTTGTTCTTGGTGCTCGGCGGCCAGTGCGTCACCTGGCATCAGTGGCCATGGCGAGGATCATATCAAAGGGGGATGGCATTTCGATATATTCAAGAGCGAGCAGCCTCCAGGGATTTTTATCTGATGGGAAGAAGATCGAGCCACAGCGAGTTGCTGGTTGGTCTAGTTAAATTTTTTACTTTTGATGCATGCAGTTGCATTGTGATGTCTTCATCTATAGAATCGATTCCCATTCATGGACTTCATCATCAGTTATAGAACGGTGTCAAAACCTGACTTTCCACCACTTTATCCTCGATGTGCGCTGCTTCGCACTTTCACGAGTGAAAAGGTAATATTAGAAATGAAGTGCTCATGGACTTCAGCCGAGGCACTAATCTAGGATAAGATAATGCAAAAGTGGAGCGCACATGAAAGATGGTTTTGCCGTTTGATAAAGGCTACTGGGGGCACTGACATGGAAGAAGGGCTACATGCAAGATGAAGGTGGCCAAAAGATTATGGATTGTGGGACACGTGTCCAAAGGATATCAGGAAGATGAAGGCTCATAGAATGCAGGTTTTGTTTGTGAGAAAGGAGATGAGCAAGATTTAACAAACTATATTGCCCAAGATAGAGTTGGAAAACAAAATGGATTCATATAGCTCTGCCTTAAGTAGTTAGTGTCAGAGTAATCTGGTATATTAGGAATAGTTTAGTCATTCATGTTATTCTATTTTGCCCTATTATATAAAACTGTTATTATGTAGTTTTCTTTTTCTTTTTTTTAGAAAGTGAAAGAGATTTTCATTATTGTATTCTAAGTTTGTATGACACAACTTGAAAAGAAAACTACACCATAATAGTTTTATTTAGTAGGTCAAAACATAATAACACAGATGACTAAATTACTCCTAATATTAATATACTTGATTACTCTAAAAGGCAGGACAAAGGCTTAAATGAGTGGAATAATATTTGTGTAAGTTATAATATGTTGAAAGTTGAACCATGACCTGCCAGCAATGTGCATGGTGAATCAAGAGACCTACCAGTAGTAGGGTTTTCCAAACTGTTTCATGGTCCAATGGGGGCCATTTAAGAAGGAAGATATTTAAGGGCCTTCTATGAGCTTAAATATTTTTGAGGATGACTTCTTTTGGATATTTGGGTGTGGTAGTTCTTCTTTGATGCATTTAGATGGTGAAAACTGAGATGACATGCCTAGCTGTTTGTGCGTGTTAATAGCATCTTAGTAAGGATAGGTGGTGGAGGTTATAGGGTTCCTGTCAAACTCAGTCGTACAATATCTTGAAATGTGAATAACAGCTTTTGCTGATTAATGTGGAGAGTCATTCTGTAGTGTGTGGACTGTCTTTTGAGCATTATTTTTGTGTCTCTCATCCGGAAACAGTGCTTTAAATGGATATTCTCATCCTACCGTTTGGTTTATTGTGACTGAAAATGGATGATCTATAATATGATCCTTCTTCCTGCCTTAAAAATTCTGATGTATTTATGCAATTTATCTCAATATCTAATGTTGATAATTTTCTGGCAACAAATTTACAGGTGCTGCGCAATGCTTGGGAGAATTATATCGCCATTTTGGGAGACGAATTACTTCTGGTTTACTTGAAACAACTATTATTGTGGCAAAACTCATGAAATTTAATGAGGTGGTCCAATAAATATCACAACTTTCTTCATATTTAATTATTTATACTGTTATGACACTTCTTCTATCATTGGCATATGATGGTCGAATCCCTCAACTTAATTTTTGTACACAGCATTCTTATGTTTAGCAAATATCTTAAAAAATTAACTTTAAGTATTCTGAAAGAGACTGAAGTTGGTAAGAAAATTGTTTTAGTATCGTGATAAAAGAGAGAAAGTTGTAAGAATTTGTTATGTTTGGAAAGTTTCTTCGTTTATTGGTTGTTACATCAGTCATCTCATTAGTCGTTAGCATGTTTTGTTGCGAAGGCTTTATTTATTAAAACTTGCCTATCTTTTTTGTTTGACCCAGTTGAACTTACAAGGACCTTTATTGGGCCTTTGAGCAGTGTAGAGCAATGCTGTCCTTATTGTGTTATTTGCCGTAACACGAGTAGTGTTTGGTAATAGCTCACGTGGCAAATCTATCCCATACAATAAAGGATTAATTGAAATGCTGCAGATAGAAATGTTGAAGCTTTTTAATTGAGCTCTTATGCTGTGCTATTAACGGTTGTGCCTCAAAATATGTATATCTGATTGTAGTTTTTTTGTGGATAGAGTTTCCATTAATCTGTAGAATCTAGAGTGTAAAACTCTATGGGATACATCTATTGACTTTTAGTATATTCTTCACAAAGGATAATTGTACACTCCATTCATAAGAGGTATCCTATAGTATACTACCCCGAATGGGATCAAGACTAGCCAAAAAAAGGAAAAAAGAAAAGAAGAAGAAGAGAGAGACGTGATTAGTAGGAATCTCTGTCAGCAAATAATTTTTATCTGCAATGATAGCGTCTATAGTTTGTACGATCCAATGAAGGTTGTTTTGTCATCTTTTTGAAAAATATAACAGTTTGGGCGACGAGTAATAATCAGTGAAAGAATTATTTGATGTACTAAAAAGATTATTTGATGCACTGGTCAGATTTCGCCTCAAAAAGTGTTCTCTGTCATTCTGGGATAGATTATTACAATGCAATTATTATTACATTCATACCTAATCACTTTGTCACTTCAGGATTTTGTGAGGCAAGAAGCATTACATATGCTTCAGAATGCTTTGGAAGGTACTTGTGGCAGCGGTGCTTCTGCAGCTTATACAGAGGCGTTCCGTCTCATAATGCGGTTGGCTGTTGGGGATAAATCATTTAATGTTAGAATAGCTGCTGCTAGTTGTCTGAAGGCTTTTGCAAACATTGGAGGACCAGGCTTAGGAGTTGGGGAGCTTGACAATTCTTCCTCTTATTGTGTTAAGGTAGGCAATATTTTTCTTGCATTTTCTTCTTGTCCTTTTGCTGAAGAGTTCAGTCTTTGAAGCTGCAATGCTGCATTTTATTAGGCCCTTGAAGATCCTATATCATCTGTTAGAGATGCTTTTGCTGAAGCCTTGGGAGCATTGCTTGCTCTTGGAATGAATCCCGAGGCACAGGTATCCATCTCTCAGTGTCAGATCAAATTATTATTTTTTTGCTTCAATCTCATTTGTTTATTTTTTTTACCAGGTGCAACCAAGGGGCAAGGGCCATTTTACTCCAAAGAAACTCGAAGGGTGTTTGCAAAGGCATTTGGCTCTGCCATTTATGAAAGGTATTGTGATGTGGCATACTTGGATGTCCATGCTGCTTGAAGGATTGCACCTGTCGTATTTTTGACCAGCAGTTCTCCTAATAGATTACTATTTATGATAATTAGCATGCACTTTATCGTTATGAGTTACTTTTCTAATCCATCTTACGAGGAACAAAAGGGGTAGAAGATATAGAAAGAAGTTTGGTGAATATCTAAATTTAGTGTGTTAGAACAGAAGTGTCCTACTTAGTTGCAAGAATAATGGGAAGAAAAGCCTGCCATGTTTCAGAACTTGCTTCCAGGAGTCATCAGTCTTTTTGAGCTATGAACCTTCGACCAAGCTGTGCTTGGCAATTGGCTACGGAGATTCGTAGTGGAGGGGAGAGCACTATGGGGGAGGGGTGGTGACATTGAAGTATGAATGTGGTGAGTGGGTGGTATTCAGAGGGGACGTTGGGGGCTCATGGAGTAGGGCTGTTGGGGAGTATTATGGGATTCATAGAGGACTTATGGATTTACATTTCGTTTGGGGTAAGGGAGAAGAGTGATATTTTGGCGAAATAGGCAGTGTAGAGGAGGCCTGCCCTCTGCTTTTGTCTACCTGCAAAAAATGTTGGCAAAGCAGATAGATTCTTCACCCTTTTAGGGTTGGTCTCCAATATGGAGGCTTTTGTTTAGGAGTGTCTTTCAGAGGGTGGTGGTACAATGATGGGACATCCCAGCTTTAGGGGAGTTGTATGATTGGGAACTTCAGAGAGTTGTGGAACTTCTAGATTATTTGCAAGGGTGGAAGTGGGGTGGCCTAAGGGTGACACGGTGTGATGGGCTGTTGAGAGAAGTGGGAGATACAGATTGAGGTCAATATACAACATATTGAGCAGGGGGTATTGTATCTTTCCTTCAGTAGGGATTTGGAAGCCTAAGGTTCGAAGGTGCTTTTTCGTTCGGATGATGACACGGAATTCATTCTAACTTTGTATAACTTCAGGAGGGGCTTTGAACTCCCGAATAGTTGCTCTTTGTTTGTTCAAATGGGTGTCCATGAGCGACATTCTTTTGTTTTGTCCGAGTTGGGGTCGTTGATATTCTTATTGGTTGATGTGGCATGTGTATGTCTGATTCTTGAGGAAGAGGTTGCAGGAGTTTTGTGTTTGATACCAGTAGCATTATTTTGGTGTGTATGGAAGAAGAAGAGTAAAAGGATTTTTAAGGCAGTATAGAATTCCATAGATTGGTTTTTTACTTTTATATTTTGGATGAAGGGCTATTACCTTGTTGGGCTTAGTCACAATGGTGGATTCTTGTACAGATTTTAGTCACAATTTACCCCTGCCAGACCCCATTAATGGTGTCTAAAGTTTTTGCAAATGATGTCAAAATTAGATCTATACCCAATCGACCCCTCTCAGAGTTGCATTAATGGAGACTAAACTGTGTTTTTTAACTGTCAGAGGGTGATGTTTCCTTAGCCTCCATTAATGCAATTTTAATTATTAAAAGAAAAAAATGGCTGCACAAGTGTCTTTATCTTTTCAATTTTAATATCTTGAGGCTACTGATTGTCATTCTCCTAGTAATGATACGTTTCTTAAATTGCAGCTAGTGGATCTCGGTCAAAGGACTTGCGGATTGGCCTCACCCTGTCATGGGTATTCTTTTTACAGGTAGCTTCTGAATTCAAAACCACCCCCCTCCCCGGAGAAAAGGGAAAGAAATTCTTCCACCATACAAGAAATATATCTCTTCTGGATGAGAACCTTATGTACGTTATATATTGCTGATTTGTGTGAGATGAGAAAACATTGCTTTTGTTAAATTGTTGTATGCCTTGCCAGTTACTCTTCAGAAGAAATATGTAAACTGTCATTAGTTTTTGGTCGTTGTTGTTCTTTCTTTTTTTTTTTTGCTCTTGTTTTGGATTTCGAGATTGCTTTGGCTGGAAGTGTATTGTTTTGGGCTTATACTTATTCTGTAACATTTTGCTGCGTCAATCAGCTCTTGGAAATTGCTTGCTTGTTCCTTGTTAGAATTATATGAAATAGATCTCCTTTTTCAAAGAAGGAAAGCTTTTTATTGTTTTCGAAAGATTATTGTTGCTGGCAGGCATTGATTCTGGATTCACATTTTCACATGAGACATTGTCAGATTGTTCTGTTATATTAGTCATATGACATTCATTTATTTCTGTTTCATCTTTCATCATTTTCTTTTTTATTAATATTTTCATCTGGCAGGCCATTCGTCTGAAGTACCTGCACCCAGATAGCGAGCTGCAGAACTTCGCGATGCAGGTTATGGACTTGCTTCGGGGGGATACTACTGTGGATGCACAAACACTGGTATTGTTATCAAATTTGCATCTAGACTTTTTATCTTTTTCCTTGAATTGATGAGGAGGTGATATATCTAACGATCAGGTGAACTATCACTGCGGTTCTATAAAAGAAAATGAGAAAGATGAAAGGTATCAGCAAGGAGAAAATACTTAATATAATTCAAAATCCAAAGATGATGAAGATTGGTTTGTACTCCTATTGTTATTTTGTGTTACAATGCGAGTTTGCCTCGCCATTTTATGCTACACTAGTACCTGGATTTCACTTCCTTTTTAGGTTCCATTTAAAACATTTTGACTTTTGATTTCATTACTTATAAGAAAAAAAAAGGAGAAAAAAGAAAAAGAAAAAGGTCAATGTGCCGTATTCTGCAGTATGACATTTCATCATTGATAGTATTCCTATGGTGAAACGGTGCTAATAGACTTAATAAGGCTGCATTTGTGTGCTGGATGATCGAGCAGGGTAACTCTTATAATCTTATCTGATGTTTGAGAGTGCTGGATACGCTGAAGTGGAATCATCTTGTGTAAAGTGGTATAAGATAGCTGTCTTCCTTTGTTTGGGGGGTGGGGGTTGATGCTCTTAACTTATTCTCATGGGATCAGAAAATAACCAAAATTTAGGATACTAAATATTAATTCAACCAAGGTATTTTTGTTTTGTTAAGTAATTTCTCCCTGAATATTGACTGCATTGAAATGCCCTAGACATACCATTTATGAAGAAAATTTATTAAGGTGNTGTTTTGGGCTTATACTTATTCTGTAACATTTTGCTGCGTCAATCAGCTCTTGGAAATTGCTTGCTTGTTCCTTGTTAGAATTATATGAAATAGATCTCCTTTTTCAAAGAAGGAAAGCTTTTTATTGTTTTCGAAAGATTATTGTTGCTGGCAGGCATTGATTCTGGATTCACATTTTCACATGAGACATTGTCAGATTGTTCTGTTATATTAGTCATATGACATTCATTTATTTCTGTTTCATCTTTCATCATTTTCTTTTTTATTAATATTTTCATCTGGCAGGCCATTCGTCTGAAGTACCTGCACCCAGATAGCGAGCTGCAGAACTTCGCGATGCAGGTTATGGACTTGCTTCGGGGGGATACTACTGTGGATGCACAAACACTGGTATTGTTATCAAATTTGCATCTAGACTTTTTATCTTTTTCCTTGAATTGATGAGGAGGTGATATATCTAACGATCAGGTGAACTATCACTGCGGTTCTATAAAAGAAAATGAGAAAGATGAAAGGTATCAGCAAGGAGAAAATACTTAATATAATTCAAAATCCAAAGATGATGAAGATTGGTTTGTACTCCTATTGTTATTTTGTGTTACAATGCGAGTTTGCCTCGCCATTTTATGCTACACTAGTACCTGGATTTCACTTCCTTTTTAGGTTCCATTTAAAACATTTTGACTTTTGATTTCATTACTTATAAGAAAAAAAAAGGAGAAAAAAGAAAAAGAAAAAGGTCAATGTGCCGTATTCTGCAGTATGACATTTCATCATTGATAGTATTCCTATGGTGAAACGGTGCTAATAGACTTAATAAGGCTGCATTTGTGTGCTGGATGATCGAGCAGGGTAACTCTTATAATCTTATCTGATGTTTGAGAGTGCTGGATACGCTGAAGTGGAATCATCTTGTGTAAAGTGGTATAAGATAGCTGTCTTCCTTTGTTTGGGGGGTGGGGGTTGATGCTCTTAACTTATTCTCATGGGATCAGAAAATAACCAAAATTTAGGATACTAAATATTAATTCAACCAAGGTATTTTTGTTTTGTTAAGTAATTTCTCCCTGAATATTGACTGCATTGAAATGCCCTAGACATACCATTTATGAAGAAAATTTATTAAGGTGGACATTTCTTTGGTGGGTAAGGGTAAAGCCTAGCGAAGGAGTATATGAAATTACTGGTTTCCCTTGGATGGGTATTTGGTTGTGGGTTTCTTTTTTCTATGGAAGACAGCATTGGATGATATCTTGACCCTTGGTAATCTCAGGAGGCATAGTAACTTTATTTTAAATTATGAGTGAAAGGGATGAAGAGACTGTGGACCATTTGTTTCCCCACTATGAGGTGTCTAGAGAGTTTTGGTGTGCTTTGTTTGGGATGGTGTGGCTGGTCCCGAGGTGAGTTGGGGACTTATGCTGCTGGAGGGGTCTCCAGTTAGGGAAAAGCTTCTGGAGTAGTAGACAATCAATTGAGGGGTTGGAGCACCATGTTTAAGGTCCGTATTTATTTGTTGTGGCCTCTTTTCTTTTTTGGCTTAATGAGGTGTCACCTGGGTGTTGTAGTTTCTTTTATGATTTTCGGGGCAACTTTTTGATGGGAGTGTAATTGTAAATAATTTTTTGGTGGTCCTTTCATACACTCCATTCTGCCCTTATGTTGGCCCTCCTTAATAAAAAAGTTGAACTTGTCAAATAGAAAATTCCTAAGAAAAAGGATTTTCTCATCTTTTTCTTAATTGGTTTTGGAATTTAAGGTTGTTTATAGCCAATTAGGATTATGCAACCAATCTACATTGGTATATTCATAATTCTTAAATCATTGTTGTAGATATTGAAAATGCATTGATTCAATCATATAAAAGCTTGCATTTTATGTGTCTCTATTTTCTTCATTGCTTGCTAAACATGTTTATGCATCTTGTTGTTTTAATGTTCTATGGAATCAAGCTATTCACTAAAAATGCATCTCTTGGTTGTTTGAAGGCATGTGTATTGTATATACTTCGGGTGGGTGTAACTGACCAAATGACTGAACCTACTCAGAGGGGCTTTTTGGTTCTTCTAGGCAAGCAGGTTTGCTAGAATGCCTCATATTTCATCACTTCTTGTTGAAGATGAAGTTTGTGTGTGTCTTTGGTTGAATCTTCCATATTGTATTATTTTGAATGACACAACTAGAGTATCCTGCTGCAGCTTCAGTCTCCTGATGCCAGTCCTTCTATGCAAATTGCTGCTTTACGGACTTTATCCTATGCTTTGAAAACACTAGGAGAGGTGAGATGATTTTGTGGTGTTTATGTATTGTTGCACGACTATCTGTCTCTATTATACCATATATGCTCGCTGGACAGGACCAAAGCGATATATGCAACTAGACCAAAGTAAATTTGGTATAGCAGAATTAAACAAAAATTCCATCCCTTTAATCGACCTCCCTTCTTAGTCCACCCCACTAGATTACCAAGCAATAGAAGCAATTAATGTCATTCAGTTGTGAGAAAGGGTCCACAAGTAATTCTTAAACGTGTGAGAATCAGAAATATAGAGAGTTGGGGTGATGTAATGAAAATGTAGATTGTAGACTACTTGTTGACGGGCCAAGCTATGAAGTCCAAACTCCAAAGTGTTTTATGTAAAAGTAACTGCAGAGCCGATTATGTAAACTTTTGAAAAACCAATTTTTTAAAAGGGGAAGGGGATATGAGTCATATGACCCCCTTTGGCCCACTACGTTTCCCCATGATTACAGGTGAATGCTCTGGCTGTTGCCTCTTCTACATCTTTTATCTTTTCTGCTTGATTTATCTGGAACCTTTTTTTTTTTGTACAGAGTGGTTATTGGATTATAAATTTTCATTGATTTTGTTGGTAAGTTACATTCAGTCCTTTTTGAAGGGTTGTTATTGTGTTTTAAATCACTGGACTGTCACTTGCTGTTGGCTCTTAAAAGCCCATAATTGCTAAGCTAATGGACAAGCTGTATAAATTGCCTAATAGGCCGCGACTTTCTGATTAGTCCTTAGCTTCCCTAGTTTCTCAAAAAATCCCTGTGCTCATTCTTTCACAAAAGCTTTCTATCATTCAAAGATTTCTGTCAACTTACTTTTATTGTTTTTTTTTTAACAAAATGTTTCTATGTGTCCATTTTACTTTTAAATTGCTTCCTTTGTAATTCAAAGTTCACTTTTTTTCAAAGTTGATTGCATGCGTTAAGTAATTAGTAAATGTTTGTACCAATATGTACAATAAGAAAATTGTGCAAAACTTGTGGACTAGCATAAGAGATGCTAATAAACACCATTGTTTGGCTTTTGCACCTTTTGTTTCTGGTATTGGATTGTTTGTGGTTTTGGCAGAGAATTAGTTATATTTTATTGTGTTTCAAGGGCCGAATTGTGTGTTTAGACTTAACGGCTTTTTGTCATTGCAATGGTCTTTTGAGGGTGTTGCTTTAATCTGTTAATTTGCAGGTTCCACATGAGTTAAAGGAGGTTCTTGATGACACTGTTGTTGTGGCACTTTCTCATTCTTCACCACTTGTAAGGTTTTGTTTATGATGCTTGTCCTTGAAGCATAATTATTTAAGCTACTTAGGATTTGTTTGGATGCCTAATGTACTATTTGGCTTTATTGATATTTTGAATTGAACTCCATTCATGTCTAAGATGGATTGGAGTTATTATGGATGTGATGTGAGTGCTCATGTAAATCATCAGAAATTGTCTCATGCGGAACCCATGCTCACTTTTAAGAAAGACATCGAAATGCACCTTTATTGTTTGGAAATGTATTTCTATTGCATTATGCTGACATAATTGCTCCTTCATACCTACTGTCGTCATGGTTTTCCTTTGAGCTCTTTTTTTTTTTTATTTTGGCTCAAGTTGTGCATTGCTTTGGGCTGTTTGGATTGCTAGAACAAAACTTTTTGACAAGCAAATGAGTGACGGGAGTTACAAAGTGTGCTTCTTGGCCTTTTTTGGGATTTAGTAACTTAGGAATTAGAAGGGGTATCCTTAATTTACGTATGAATCTGCAAGTAATTATTTTTGTGCTATGAAGAATGGTCCTATTGTTGGTCCTAGAATGCAAATTGTTGACCAGCAGATGAGTGACAGAGTTACAAAGTGTGTTTCTTCCATGGAATTACAAGGGGCAACCTTAATTTATTTATGGATCTGCAACTAATTAGCTCCTGCTTTTGTGGTCTGAAGTATGGTTATTGGTCCTTTCTGCATTAGAACTCTTAGGGGGACTTTAGTGGTACCCCTAATATCAAACAAGTTTTAGCTCTTTCGTTGATCTTCTAGAACCCTTCTGTCTAGGACTTCATCATTGTTTGACTGAGAGGAACTATGTTCACTTCTTGAACTATTCTATATATGTAGGCGGAAACAGGGGAAGGTTGTGGTACTAAGGTGGCAAAGAGCAGTGTGGGGGCTACAATAGGGTGATTCGAAGGAATGTAACTAAATAGCAGTGTGATTTGCATGGGCTGCATTTGTTTTACCTTGGTAAGATGGGCTAAGAAGTCTGAAGATTTCTTAGATATCTAGAGTGGCCAATAATAAGGCAACATGATGCATCTATTGAGGAGAGCGGACTGGGGTTCTAGCCTTTTTTTTAGGGGGGAGGGGGGGGGGCAGGAGACGTGCCTTAGGAGATTTTTACATGTCAATTATACCCGTCTCGAAGGGTTATGGGAATGAGTTTATTGGAATGTTTGGGCACCCTTTTGGACTTATATTTTTGTTATACTCATTGCTTTGTTTTGGGCTTTTTCAAGCTAATATTTTGTGGTCATTTCTATTCGTCCTATTTCTTCTACTAATAAAAGGAGGTTTGGAACTAGTGAGCTGATCTTGTGATCTTTTTTTTTTTTAATTTCGATGACATTGGTATCAAATTCTACATAGATTCTAGAATATAGAAATTTGAAGTTACTTTTTATTTTTAAACTTTAGGTCTTATGCTGTCCCGGTTTCTAGTTCTTCAATTTTGTGACTAGTATGCTTTTCTTATGATATAATATTGACCGAAAAAATGGTATCCAGGTACGAGTTGAGGCCTCTTTAACATTGCGTGCTCTGGCTGAAGTTGATCCAACGTGTGTTGGTGGTTTAATTTCTTATGGGGTGACTACACTTCGTGCATTAAGGGAAAATGTTTTATTTGAGAAGGTAATGTATGAGAAGCATTTAGGCTCATAATATGTATTATGGTTTTCTTCCTTTCTAAGGTCACTTATTATTTTTGCTCAAAATTACATTTTGTTTGGGATGAGATCGTTTATGGCGGGATCTATTTAATGTTTTGGCTTGGTGATGGTTAAGTTCCTGTCCTACCCCTTTCTTTTAGACCTATGGTTTTGGTGACTCATCTCTTGCTTTATCTTCCCATTGTGCATGGTGCCTTATCAAACTATCTGGATTATATGGGTTGGACAACTGAGATCTTGTTTCACTTGTTTCTGTCAAAGCCATGTAACTGGTTGGAGCACAAGCTTTCTAGCATGTACTTTTTATTAGAGCATGCAAATCTCAAATAGTTTTATGAATGGTAAAGTCATGCATGCAATAATATGCCTTATTGGGCAAACAAATCTCTGCTGTTCTCGTATCATGATGCCAATGTGTTATGAACAAATGCCACAAACAAATGATCAAAATGAAATAACAAAATACAGAACATAAATTTTTGTGGATCAGTTTAAAAGCCTACTCTACTGGTGAAGCACAACAACAAAATTTCACTAAACTCTGTAACCTAAAGAATAGAACCAAACATGGATGGCCAAAAATTGGGGGCCAAAAACCTCAAAAGAAACTGAGTGGTCTATATCTTTTTATAGACCCAAAATACTTTGTCTCCTAATACAATACGGCTTCTAATTGTTCTTTTACTTGATGTGGAATTCTAAGACATCCATCTTTTTAATTCCCTAAAGAGAATAAAGTTCAAATCAGTTTCTTACTAGAACTAGAATACAAGACATCCACAACAAAATGCATGGCAGATGTGGTAAGATATGTTTGATGTAGCATTTATCTTTTAGGTTGAAGTGTTATATACATTAAATTCTGGTGGAACATCAGTCACGAATCTCTGGGTCTAACTGATAGTACCGATGACGGATCCTTTGCTTGTGACAACAGTAACAGCTTGGATATGAATTGATTATGTTTTGCATTGATTTTTATTCTTGTCAAGTCGTTCTGGTATACCAATAACTGAACTTACCAAGCTGCGCACGTTGTGTGCAAGGGATATATAGAGATTCCTATTTCGTTTTTTGGTTTTGCTTGAGGTGTGCTTTGTCCTAAATGTAATTTACTTAATTGGTTTATGGACTGTTTTCTTTGCCTGTTGTCTAGGGAAGCAATTTGAAAGTTGAGCTTGATTCTTTACATGGGCAAGCTACTGTTCTAGCGGCGCTAGTGTCCATTTCGCCAAAATTACCTCTTGGTTATCCAGCTAGGTACTGGTCGTGTTCTACTTTGTGTTTTGATTTATGTATTGTATGAGATTGTTTTGTTCTTTCAAAAGCCTTGTGATGTAGATCGTATTAGCTCTAATGTCAAATTGATGTAGATTGGAATAGCACTGATACTAAATTGATGTAGAATAGGAAGGGAAGAATTATAGATGAGAAGAGAAGAAGAAAGGGATTAGAAAAGAGAAAGAATTTTGAGAATGAAACAATATTAGTATTCAATAATAATCAAAGTCTAAATAAATCCCTTACATGCATTCCTTTATATAGGGAAACTAAAATCCTAAAACAAAATAAATAATGACAAATAAACATCGAAAGTTAAAAGATACATATTAAAAATATCTAAATAACTCTCATAACTAATCTATAATATCTATCAAATTCCTACACGATCCCCATCACCTTGTCCTTTCTAGTTTCCATTTTTGCCATCATCTGGTATACTTACTGTGTTTTGTTTTAAGAATATTTAACTTGTGCAAGCATTTCAAATTGTTTTACTTGACATTCTTTGTATCTATAACCATAGAGTCTGGTTCACAAAAGTTATGGCTTTGATGGGAGTGATTTTATAGAATTTCATTGCCCACACTTAATTTTAAATATAATACTAGTACGCCATCTCTATCTTTCTGATTTCGATAATTTTTTGAACTTTTTGAAGATTTTGAAATGACAAACCAGTGTTTCTTGTTTGGTCTGCCGGGGGGTGGGGATTGGGTTGCGGAAGTTGACATAAAAATCGTTGGCTAAATATATTTATTGTATAGAACTGTCTGGTGACAGATTTTGAAATGCGTTTGAAAAATTTAAGGACAATAGACCGGACGTTTAAACACTTGATCGGTAGTTCGTCTCTCCGATCTAAGAAAACTAATATTGTTTACAACATCGAAGAAAACTTCCCGACTTCTAAGAAATTTAAAAAAAAACAATTAAAACAATAGCAAACAAAATAAATTTTGTTGAAAGGGATTAAAGTTCCTTTTTTACGATTCTTTTACAATGTGTTGTTGGAACCCTTTAACTGGTAAGCTCTCGTGTTTCTTCTTGCTCCTAGAGAGTGAAGGGGTTTATACTTTAGTTTAAATGTGAGTGATAGTATTGTGTGGTGGTACTTTTTAGATGGCAGTGTAGAATGGAGGTGTCAAAGGGTGGAGCTTTGTTCCATCTGGACAAGATGCTTTGGAAAAAAGTCTCCTAAGAAAAAAGTTTCTGAAACCCCGGTCCCCTTTGCTGGTGAAGGACCTTCTTTTGATTGAGGCTTGTCCGAAAAATTATTTGGCCAGGATGATGCTGTTACCATAGGCCTGTAAACGGAGAACTTTATCTCCATTTTGAATACATAGCTTCAAATCTTTCCTCCTTTAGGAGTTGAAATTATCATGTGCTCCTTATTATCTGGACCATGTGGGCCTTGACTTGCTTCAGAATCCATGATGATGACAGGTTCAGTTTCCTTGGGTTTCCTTGCCAAGGATCTGAGAAGACCCAGCCAGCTTTTTGAACTGGCTTCATGATAGTTGTGCAAGCTCCCGAACTGACTCCAAGCTTTTTGGCCCAATGAGTTTCTGGATGTCTTCTAGGATTAGGGCCACGACTGGCCATCATATATTTGGGCAGTCAATGAATTTTGAACTTGGTCTCTTTGGTACTTACGTTTGTGATTTTCTTTGGCCTAGAATGATGCAGACCCCTTTATTACATGATTTGTGTTTCTGTTGAAACTTAAGTGCCAACAAAGTTAGAAGCTTGAAAGAAAGTCATTTTGTTTATTCATCTGAGTGCTCTCCCCCCCCCCCCCCCCCCC
>CAUOFW020002058.1:1320402-1395342 GCA_963454935.2 Ilex paraguariensis
CCCCCCCCCCCCCCCCCCCTAAAAAAAAATGGTGATGGCTACTGATGTAGGTTGCTATTCTCTGATGACATTCCAAATTATTATTGAATATTCGTAATTGGAAGTGCTGAATCAGTATTGGATGATAACAACTGTGATCCATCTCTTTTTATACTTGAAGTTGTGAAAACTTACTACAACTTGGAAAGGTGAAAAGTTTTGAATCAATCTGATATACCTCTAATGTTGACAAATTCAATACCGGACCAAATTTGGATGTGACAACTTGTGTGAGAAATAAACACATAAGCAGTTTGGGTATTTTGTATGAGTAATCGTTATGATTTTATTGAGAGATAAACACAAAATGTATTTAGAATTTGAGCCATACTTAACGTCCATATGGGAATAATAGGTGGATTAGAAACCCCCCCTTTCTTCTTTGGGTAAAGATGTCTTTTTTAACATCTAGGTTTTTAATGGAGCTTTTCCGGTGTAGTTCCTGGATTTGGTAATATTGATTCTTTGCCTTGAAGCGACAAAAATATCTGACTTATCGAAGAAAGGGAATAAAATCTTTGATGCTATTGTACTTTTACATATTGATCTACCCGCCCTTTGCATTCAGGTTGCCCATATCAGTTTTTGAAGTTTCTAAGAAAATGCTGACAGAATCTAGTCGGAACTCTGTGGTGGATGCTGTTGAAAAAGAAGCTGGATGGGCACTTCTAGCATCACTATTGGCTTCCATGCCAAAGGAGGTATTCAGACATGATTATTACTTTTTTTGGTGTTATTAACAATTTGTTTCTTAAGGTGCTTTTTTTTAACGGATGCAGGAGCTTCATGACCAGGTCTTTGATATTCTCTCTTTATGGGCTGCTCTTTTCAGTGGAAATATAGAATCTGCAATTAATCACACAGAAGATCTGATAGCTAGAATATGGTTAGTCATTTTGTCAAGTAACATTGTGTTAGACATGCATTCTTTCCCTACATTAGACTGTGCTCTCTTTCTACTTTGGGAAAAATTGCAGTGGGAACAATAACACATTCTTTATTTCACATGAACAATTATGGCAGTCTCAAAAATGGAGAGACAATAAAAGAGAGAAAGGTAGAGATATTGAAAGAAACATGTAAGAATGGAAGATCTTTACCAGGGAGGACACAAGTAGAGCTTGCTTTCTTAAAAATGTAGAAATTGCATTGAATTCATCTTAGAAAAGAATTGTGATGGGATGAATTAGTGTGATTTCATTCCACAATGACCATCCCCAACAGGTTCTAAACCTTTGAACTTGAAGTTCTTTTACGGCATTACCTTGGGCTAGCTTGAGCTGAATTCGAGGATCAAATGTTAAAAGTATTTTTCAGTTGAAATTTGCACTACCTACCTGCAATTGAGCTATGGTTAGGATCACACTCAATTCTCCATAAGGCAAAACAGGGATCAGTTGAAAAAAGAATGAAATTTTTGCTTAATTTTGCAAGCCCTTGCAAAATGCTTCATGGTTTTATACTTGTAAAATATATCTCTATTAATAATTAGACTACCCTGAGAATTGGAAGACTTGCACGTGCTTGACCCAAAATCTAGCCCACAAGTGAGGGAATTTGTTGAAGTATATAAATAGTTATGTTGCACCTCTCTCGGAGCTTAAGCTTTTAGTGTAGTTGGGGTGGTTTGACAATAACGATTTATTTGAAAAATGTCTGCTGGTCTTATTGTTAGCACTTTTTACATTGATGGTAGAACTTAGCCATCAAGTTTCATGCAATATTTTGTTTGCTTTCTCTATGTTTTAACTCATGGCTATAAATTGTAATGGACTCAGAATCTACGATCTTGCTGGATCTAAATTTAACTAAGGAGAATGCAAAACGTCCCTGATGATTGGGTCATTTGGGTGATGCGAGCCTTTTGTGAAATATTTTGAAGTGCTTGATGTAGGACAATTGAGAAACCAAAAAAATAGCCCTGTTCAAAAGTTGTGAACAGAAATTTCGGGGCTGATTGTGACAATTTGACGATTAGGGTTTGATGGATTGAAAGAGAAATGATTAGGCTTTTGTCGGTGCCATTTAAGGATGTAAAGACGTGTATGTTAGATTTGAATTAGGGTAGAGCTTATGTAATTGCAGAAAATTAGAAAAAAGGAGAAAAATAAAAGAAGAAGAAACTGGACATCTTTTCTGGGTTTGCTTAGGCATCACATATTGGGTTTTGAATCACATTTCATAATTCTCAAATCATATAGTTGCTGAGACATCTTTGGAATATATTCTTTCTCTTTCTCTACTTATTGAAGACATTACATAGCTCTATATGCTTCCAAGTACCAATCCTAAAAAGATTTAGAGTGTCAAAAATCAGATTGACTAGAAAACTTGTATAGACTAGAACTTGGACCCACTCTAGATACTTAAAGCCCTATGCTAACATTTGACCCGAAAGACAACCCATTAGTCATGCTATCGTCTATTCCCATGAATTGAGAAATTTAAAAATATCCTTGACTATAAAAATTTCAAAAGGACACATGAAATGATACTACTAGCAAACCAATGTAAAGTAACTAAGAAAGATTCAAACTAGATTCAAACAAAACTATGCAAGGTTCCATGTGGGGCTCTATCATGTCTTTGAATTTGTATTTCATTAAGCATCTTATGGATTGTATTAGTGCTTTAATGTCTTTTCCTTCCTCTTAATATTTCTTTTTGGTTTCTTGATTGTCATATTCTCCTCCTCCTTGTTTGTGCAATGAACTAGTCAGTGGTCAGTATTCTTAAAAATCTCCATCTGTTTTCCTAACTCATGTTTTTGACCAAAATCAACGTATTCTTAGTAGGGTATGTTAAGAGAGCTTGTATACCACATCGAATACTAGGACCACCAAAGTTGGTTTATATACTTGAAGGGCCACTCCATCCACCACCAATTGATTTTGGGTTGGGATCTAACATGGTACCAGAGCTGGACCTTAGGTGGATAGTGGGTGAAGCCTCTTATCCATTTGAATTTCTTGGTATGCATAGGTGTTTGTTTGTTTGTTGGTTGAACCCACGTGCGAACCTAAGTCTCACGTAAGGGAGGGTGTTAAGAGAGCTGGTATCCTACATCGAATATAAAGACTACCAAGGTTGGTTTATACACTTGAGGGGTCACTCCATCCATTGCCAATTGGATTTGGATTGAATACTATTACAGGGTAATGGGGTCAAGCCCAATGTTTCAGTTTTGTAGATTCAGTTTTTCCATTTCTGTATTGGGTATTGTGTTACCTGTGGAGGGGTTTGATGGCAGCAACATTGGTGATCATGGTGTTGAGTTGACGGAGATGGTGGCCTGGATCTGACTTCCTTTATATGTAGATTGTTTTCTACCAGCAATAACGGTGGTTAGGTGTCACTAGCAACGTTGACCTAGACCTGACGCTTTTAGACTCCCCTGAAATATTTTGAAGTTTTGAAACCAAAAGGTTAGGAGAAGTTCCTGAGACGTATTAACTTGGGGAAGATAAAACAATCTGAAAAGATGTAACTATTACAAATGAAATTTGTGGAGAAGGCTAATGTCACCTATTGCTGTGGATTGAGTATCCCCCAATCTACCTACCGTTCTTGCCAATGCGACTATTTGTATTGATGGTGAGACTTAGCAATTGATTTTCTCAATGTATGTTATTTGTTCATTGCAGGTTTTGTACTTTCTTCTAACTTCTTGTTGTCATTTAGCTACAATGTAAAGTGTTGCTGGAATATATCTGATTGCTAGAAATGTTTTGTGATGAAATGTTAATCTGTGAACCTTTTGTTTCTTTTGTAGTGTTTGGTCTGCCGCAGTTGATGCACTTACAGCATTTGTAAGATGTTTTGTTTCTCCCGATGCTGTGAACAAAGGCATTTTACTTCAACCAGTATTACTATACCTTAGTCGGTATGAATACTTGTAAATAAAATATTCTAATTTTGTTTGTGTGGTTAACATTTTTTTTGTTTGTTATAGTTCATTTCACTCTCATTAAAAGAACTTGCTTCATGAACATTTCAAATCCACATATTTGATGTAAAGCAGGGCTTTATCCTATATATCGTTGATAGCAACAAAGGATGAACCAAACGTGAAGCCGGCAATGGACATATTCGTCATCAGAGCATTGGTAGCTTACCAGTCACTTTCAGATCCATTTGCATATAAGAGCGACCACGCCCAGATTATTCAAATATGCACAACTCCTTTTAGGTAATGATTAGCTGCATATATCTATAACTATATATAATATATGTTGCTGTCTCATTTTTCTATTTTATTTAAATTTTCTTTAGGTAGGTAAGTTGTTTGTATCATTAACCGAAAAGAGGAGTATCAGTGGCAGTGTATAAGGGTTTTACCCCTGGCATAAAAAGAGGAGTAACGAGGGTAGAGGGGATATACCCCAGGCATAAACAGCAATTAATAAAATGGCCAAAACTGAAGGGCCCATATCCAGTATCACAAAGCTAATGAGATAACTAGTTCTTTAACTTTACGGTGAGGGGTAACGATAATACTAGAATATCCACTCCTTTTCTGACATGCAAACTCATTGAATTTAGAATTTCTCCCTTTTTTGGAAGACATTTTATTTTTTGTCTCTTCATTTTGGGTGGAAAAACAGGGATGCTTCAAGATGTGAGGAGAGCTCATGCTTGAGGATGCTGTTAGACAAGAGAGATGCATGTTTGGGTCCTTGGATTCCTGGAAGGTGTCTACCCTCTTAAATCATAAAATTATTGCTTTTATTTGATTGGATATTTTTATTAGCTTGTAACTTCATCTTCTTTATTTTCTGTTATGATCATAATTGGTGCGATGATCTGTTGAGAACAGATCGAATTAGATGGTTCTAGTTCGTAGTCCATCTTTTTGGGTGTGAACTGGGAAGCAATGTTAGACCAAAATACCCAACAAGCATTAGCTCTCCATCAAATTTCGTGACATTGCACCAAATATTTACGCAATCCTTTTTGATGAATTTCAATTCTTCATGAAATCTTATAGGTGTTATATTCTTGTTGATTTTGATTGTCCAGGGATTGGTTTGAAGACGAACTTCGTGCATTTCAAGGTGGAAGGGATGGTGTTTTGCCTTGTGTATGGGAGAATGACCCACCTAGTTTTCCTCAGGTATTTCAAGTTCATGTCATTATTCATTAGCTGGATATATTTCCATTTTCTATTGCTTTAAGTTTAGTATCTAAAGCTTTTGCATGCAAGCATGTTCATATTTAGTAATCAACCATCATGTTCTTGTGTTTTTACGACTTTCATGATTGGTTCTCCTATTTTTATCGCATTGAAATAGTACTAGTGGTTCTTAAAGGAAAATGTTCAGAATTGTGATCTTTATTGAAGAGCACAATAAAAAGGACATAGAAGGTAAATGCAAAAAAAAATAAATAAAAATTCAATGCTAGGTGGGACGTTAAAAAAATGGAAAATTTCTGCATGTATGTCTTTTTTTTAATTTTCCCAATTGAATACAAACACTAATGTTCGGAATTGATCATATGAAGCCGGAGACCATTAGCAAGATGTTGGTGAATCAGATGCTCCTCTGCTTCGGGACCATGTTTGCTTCTCAGGTAGGTGAATGCAGATGATGGGGTAGCTTTAGGTTTCCTTTGTATTAGGTGGAGATATGTAAATGTTGTTAAACAAATCTTCAATTTTTTTTAATCCCAGGATAGTGGTGGGATGCTGTCGCTTCTTGGCATGATTGACCAGTGCCTGAAAGTTGGTAAAAAACAACCTTGGCACACAGCTAGTGTCACCAACATCTGTGTGGGTTTACTTGCTGGCTTGAAGGTGCTCCTATTATCTTTGGATTTGCATATACTGCATGTAATTTTGATGTCCCTTACATTTGGCTCACTTATCCATGCTTCTCCACAGGCTTTGCTTGCTTTACGTCCCCAACCACTGGCATTGGAGGTATTGAGTGCGGCACAGGCTATCTTTCAGGTTTCAGTGCTCCTTTTCTTTGCTATTGCTTCCATCTTTTATTGATATTGTTGTCTTTCCTGTTTTTTATACTTTATTTTTCTCCTTTGACAGAATATTCTGGTTGAAGGTGATATTTGTGCTTCTCAACGCCGAGCATCATCAGAGGGTCTTGGTCTATTAGCTCGCCTTGGAAACGATATCTTTACTGCCAGATTGGTCAGTTTCATCTTGTGGTGTCTATTGTATCACTTTTGCTTCTCTTGCCCTTATGTTGCTAGAGAATGTGCATGCACCATGCATGTGCTTCTTTCCTCATCCTACCTTACCCTCCTTTGTTCCAGTTATTAAAAATTATTATACAGTTACCGGTGGACTGAAGTTTGCTATAATGCCATGTGGCAAGCTGTATGGGGTGAAAGGATCATATGGGAACCGCTCCCATATTGAAACTATGTTTGACACCAAACCCGTGCATTCCCTTGGTAGGATAGGGTAAATATCAGGCTGGCTTAGTTTTATATCTATTAGGTTTTGAGAAATCAATCTCTCTTAAATCTGTCATGCTAAAGCTTGGTGGTAGATATAGTAACAATATATTGTATCCCAAATCGAATGATTAGGATCATCCATGTTGGTTTATATAGGCTACTCCACTTATTGCCAATTGGTTTTGAGTGGGATGCTCTAGCATAGTATCAGAGCTGGGCCTTCGGTAATCAGTGGGCCAAGCTTCTTTCTCATTTGAATTTTCCAGCATAGTTGTTTGTTAGTTCCACATGTGAGCCCGAGTCCCACGCAAGGGAGGATATGTAAAGAGATCTTGTATCCCACATTGAATGTTTAAGATCACCCAGGTTGGTTTATATACTTGAGTGGCTATTCCACTCAATGCCAATTGGTTTTGAGTTGGATACTCTAACATATACAAACTCATACACTCCCTCACCCCTTTTCTCGTGTGTGTGCTTTTCCTCCTTTTTCTCCCCCTTCTCTTTTCATCTTTCATGGGGCTATATTCCTGTCCTGATCTTATATAGTTCTTGTGATGAACAGACGAGATTGCTCCTTGGTGATGTATCCGGGGCTACAGATTCGCACTATGCTGGATCAATTGCTCTTGCCCTTGGCTGTATTCATCGCAGGTAAATTATGAAGCTTGCACCTAATAGATTTATCAATACATGAAGATGGATTTCTCTGCTTTCTCTGTGTGACTGTTTATGACTTGTGAAGCCGTTTGGTTCATCTTATCAATAGTGCCTCTTTATGCATCAGTAAGATTTTTTTGAAAAGCATTTGCGGATTTTGTATTTTCTTGGTTTAGCCTTTTGAGGATTTTTCCCTGTTTAATGATGCACATTACTTGGAACTTCAAAATCAAATTGGATAAGGAACTGCATACTCATTTATTTGGATCCAACACTTTGAGAGTAAGATTTGTGGCGTTTGCCTTTATACATTCCCTCTCATATGTGGTCTACTGTGTTGCTTAGGTTATATGGTAAATAGAGGGAGTTACATTGATGTTTGAATTCCCAATATTGAATCTATCTCCTGTGTTTATTATTTGGGTTGTTTATGTGACTACTGTGTTGATATTTTGTTCTTCACTACTTCTGTCATTTTTTAGTACCAAGACTAGCCCTCTGACTCTAACCTCAGCCTTTCAACATTTGCATAAAAAGCTGACAAATAGAGAAGGGGCCAGTGATCCAAGTCACCATGAAGTCATTGTGACAATTGTGAAACTTAGCAGCCATCGTTGAGCCTGTTTAGCCAAGAAAAAATGAACTATCATTGCTTAAATACTTAGTAGTGAAGGTGAACTTGTCACCATTATGCTTGTACAAGTGTTGTTGATGTGATATCTTATGGTGCCCAATGCACTAAATATTCAATATAAGATTGAAAAGATCATAAAGGTGCTCTTTTTGATTTTCCTTTAGCTCATTTAGAGTGGAAAAAAATGAATGATAATATCAGCATTACAATGCTTGTAAGTTAATGCGATACTTGTTTTCTTTGTATATACCCTAGAGGGTTTAATGTTATCTATCTTGCTTTCAGTGCAGGAGGAATGGCATTGTCAAGTTTAGTACCTGCAACTGTGAACTCTATCTCTGCCCTTTCTAGAAGTTCAATCGCTGGTTTGCAGATTTGGTCTTTGCATGGGCTTCTTTTGACCCTTGAAGCTGCTGGCTTGTCCTATGTATCTCATGTACAGGTATTCATGTCTGTGCACCGTTACGGCACACAAGCCCTGTGAGAGGCAGTTTGATTTGGTTTACATGCTTGCCCTTTCACTTATTTACATTTTGAAATCTTGACATGCGATACCTTTTAAAACTCGATATAGCTTGTCTGTAAACACTGTAAAATATGTCAATTGTGGTATTTGGACATTGATGTTGTCACCTTCTTAAGACTGCGGTATGTTATAAAGGCCTTTACGTATTTGAATGCTCAAAACGACATTTTGGACAAGCAAGAAGAACATAGAAAATTGACAAACTTGTCCAACTTGTAAAATCGCAGACTTACTGCAAATTCTACATGATGCCATGAATCGGACGTCAGATTAAATATTTGTTCTAAAGAATTACGATTGAGTGGCATTACCTAAATTCACTCTCTTTCCAACAATGATCTGTGTTGTTAACTTGTTTAAGCGATTCAATAGGAGTTGAAATAGTGAAAGCAATATTATATTAGGGTTAAATTGATTAAGAGAAAGACAGAGGAAAGAGGAAAGAGGAAATAGGAGAAGAGAATTATAGATATAGGAGAATAATTAGGTGTGTAAGTTTAGGTTGTCCTACACTCTCTTATTTATAACTATGTAATATTAGAATAATTACAATATTACTTAACACATACTAACTTATGTCTAACATATAAAATAAGAACTCTAGCAATAGGAATAGTCAAGGATCAAAATTTTGTTTTGAAATAATCAAAACGTTATAAACGTTTTCATTTTCAAGGAGACCAAAACGAATCAGTGATGGAATCGAGATTCTAATATTTCGAAGTGTTCCATAATGTTTCGAGATGTTTTATAATATTTCAATGTATTTGTAAAATTATTTTAAAATGTTTCATGGTAGGTCAAGATGTTTTGGTTTATTTCGATCAAATTTTTAGAAAAATAATTTTTAATTTTTTTATTCTGTTTTTGAAATCGGTCGAAACATGTTGAAAAGTTTCTGTTTCTTAGATGACCGAAACAATACACCGAAATAAAATTTTGATCTTTTGGGAATGGGGAAGTGGGGATGCAATTCTATAGCTGTAAAGCTTCTTTGCCCACAATGGTAATTTGATTGCGTTTTTATGCTGTTCTTGTAGCTGCTATTAATTTCTATCGTGTGTTGGTTAGATGGATGCTTGGCAAGGGTTCAATATTATATCCATTATTACGATTTTGAGTACACTGAAAGATATTTTTGTCCGTTGACTCATTTTATGCATGCCCTTTCTTTGCAGGCAACCCTTGGCCTTGCCATGGATATTCTTTTGTCCGAAGAGAATGGATGGGTTAACCTTCAACAGGGAGTTGGCCGCCTTATAAATGCTAGTGTTGCTGTTCTTGGTCCTGAACTTTCCCCTGGCAGCATTTTCTTTTCGCGCTGCAAGGTCTTGTTATTTTACAGTTTTCCCGACCCTTGGAACTGACATATGTTGGGAGTACTTTCTATTGAAGAATTTGATAATTGTCTGACTCTCTTGCTATTATTTAATAATACTTATAATACAATTTTCCTGGAAAAACTCTTTTTTTAATCCTTGTTTTATTGCTTGTTTAGTTTATTGAATTTCACATCTATGTTTCTTTTGTATTCAGTCTGTTGTTGCAGAGATAAGCTCCAGACAAGAACCATCGACACTTCTTGAGTATGTCAGCTCATCTTTACATCATAATATAGTTGGTGTTGTTGCATTGGCCCAATATTAAAAAATGTGCCTGTACTCAGTTTTTTGTTATTATTTCTGCTATTGTGATGATTTTCTTTTTCATAGTCTCTACAATAGCTTCTGTTTCTGACCCTTATCTTACAATATGAGATAAATACTGTTAGAATGAATAGTTTACTTGTCACTTTGTCAGGAGTGTCCGATTTACACAACAACTTGTTCTTTTTGCCCCACAAGCTGTTACGGTTCATTCCCATGTGCAAATTCTTCTCCCAACTCTTTCCTCAAGACAGGTATGTCTTTTGCTGTGTGCTAACTGGTCCTTAGTATAATTTATATGGCTCTAAAACATATTAATTTCCTTTGCGCAGCCAGCTCTGAGGCATCTAGCCGTGTCCACTCTACGACATCTCATAGAAAAGGATCCGGTTAGCCTTTAAGTGCTATTTTCCTTTTTATCTTTGCCTTCTTAAAGTTGTTCATGTAAACAAAGCCTTATCCTAATTTGAGACTGCAATAATGCCGCATAATTAGTTTTTGTGCGTGTCTGTGCACACATGTCGTTTTGGATTTAGTAGTCACAAGTTTATATTTGGATTTTTTTTTGGATTTCTTTTATAAATATGACTTTATTCTTCTACACTGCTAATTAATAGGTGAGATCCTTATGTTTTTTATGGCTCTAATTATCTATAGGTTTTATTGGTTTGACTTTATCTTAATGTTTTTGACATTTGTAAGATAATAACTTACAACAAGGCCACCTTGTGCTTGATAGTGCAGCAGGCCCATGTATGCTCCCCCTAGGGATGCGCAGGATTCAGGCTCCCATGTGTGGCTCTTGGGAAAGGAGGATTGATTACAGATCTAATCTTTGACATTATTTGCAGAAAGTGGCTTCCCTGAACTTTTTGATAAGAAACAAAACTTTCATTGAAAAAAGAAAGAGGTACAAAGAAAGAAGGTGGACAAGAAAATCACACATAGAAATCAAATGGAAACAACAAAAATAAAATTAAATTCAATCAAACAAGGCTGCACTCAAATTTGAATATGCAGTCTCCTGGTTTCAGCCTAAGCTTTTATGACTACACTAGGCAATGATCCTTGTTCCATATAAATTGAAATGCCGTCTTTAATGATCAACAGATTTTGGTCCTTTATTGGCATTACCTTTTTCAAAGATAATATCGGTGAAACAAAATTTGGTTCTCGAGTTTCGAACCAAAGAATATTTGTTGTTTTTCCATCGATGTTAATAATATTCTTCTTTTGTTAAAAAAAAAAAAAAATTCTTAGATTTATCACTACTTGTTTTCAGATCCAAATGCTGATGATATTGTTTACAGGTTTCCATTAAAGATGAACAAATTGAAGATGCCTTGTTCCATATGCTTGATGAGGAAACTGATACTGAGTATGTCAACTGTACACTGTATTAGTATAATTCTAGGTAATGAACTAATGATTGAATATAAGTTGTGCTATCTTGAAACATGGATCCTTCTATGTCGTGTGTAAGGTATTTATACCTTTTATGTGACTAGGAGTATGTAATTATGCTGCCGTTTCCTGTTGGTCAATGGTCTCATTGCTGTGATTGTTGCAGTAAAATGCTCTCAACTGTCTCTATATATATCCCTTACTGCAGATGTTTAAATGCTTTAAATGTTGGGGTTTTCCTCTACATTTTTGGTGTTAGGTATCGGTTTTCTTTTTATGATATACTATATTATAGTTGTATTTCCTGGTAACTATTGTTATTTAGTTAATCTTTAAGGAAAAATCTATGGAAGTTGGGGGTCTGAGCTTTAAAATCCTTTGATTCTTCTTTTTACTTATTTTATTTCCATAGGCAGCCTTTAAAATTTTGTATGAAGACATAAAGTCTACATAGTTTCCACTTTTGTCAACGACACATGTCGCAAGTACAGCTGTGAGACATAAATAAGACGATTGGAGTGTTAGAGAATCCAACCCAAAACCAAGTGGTAATGGGTGGAGTGACCCCTCAAATATATAAACTAACCTTGTGGTTCTAATTATTCGATTTGAGATACAAGCTCGCTGAACACCCTCTCTCACATGGGACTCGGGCTCACATGTGGGGTCAACAAACAAACAGACAATTATGCATATTGAAAAATTTAAATGGGTAAGAGACTTGACCTACTGACCACCCAAGGCCTAGCTCTGATAGGTTAAAGCATCCAATCCAAAATTAATTGGCAATGGGTGGAGTGACTTCTCAAGTATATAAATCAACTTTGGTGGTCCTAATTATTCGATATGACATACAAGTTCTCTTAACAAGGAGTAGCACCAATTAAAGAGAAGTTGAGAGAGGTGGGTTGGACATGTACAATGAAAATCCATATATGCACCAGAAGAGTGACATTACCACGGCGAAAATTTTAGTGGAAGGGGAAGATCAAGATTAACATGGAAAGATATAGTGAAAATGGATATTTTATTTTATTTTTTGTAATTTACACTACCATAAAACTCTTTACGGAGTTTAGTAGCCAAAAAAAAAATCATGCAATAGGCTTCAAATAATTGAAACGAGGTTTGGTGGGGTTTGTTTGGTTCGGATGATGGGTTCTAGCATTTCATGTGAGGTATATATATCTTACCTTACTAATTCTTAGCTCCTAAATCTGGAGTGACGAGTGGACTTCTGAATTCCCATTAAGAGTTTCCTTAATCCTTTTGCCATGTGTTTTAGTTTGGCTCAAAAAGACCAATCATCAAAGGTTTAATATTTTGGTGCTATGACCTTGGGGTTACCACTGTTGAGGATCTTCCCCCTATTCTTAGATAGGTCGTCTGAGCGTTTGTCGCTGTTCATTCATGTGCTTACACACTAGGTTACCTTTTCTGAAAGCAATGCGGGACCACTTATCACTAGTCTTTGGCAGGAGGGGTCTATTGCACAAAAACGTCAAGATGCAAAGCCCCGTTTTTTCATTTTTTGGGGGAGTCAAACGCTAAAAGGTGGGGGAAATGGAAACCAAACTTCTGCTCACCACCCAATGTCATAAGAACATTTTAGGTCTCTCTCATACTTCTTCTTATATTTTTTGTATATTCTAGAATGTTCCTTGAAGAAGGTTTAAATAAGAAATTTTTTTTAGGATCTTCTAAAATATTCCTTCAAGGAGTTTTAAAATTAAAGAACTCATTCAAAGGTTGTTTGAAATTTTCAAAAAAACTGGATGTTACAAATTCTCACTTAATGTAAGGTATTGTGTGTTGAGATAACTCATTCTTTCAGTATTTGCATAAGAACTAGGTAAGACTGAAAAAATAAAGATAATAAAAAACATTCATTCAGTTATGTTGTATCAAAATTGACTCAATTTATACCCGTTCTATTTATAATCTTGTGCAGTCGAATTTGTACTATATATAAGTCGTGTTTATCAGATTTGTTTCGTATTTAATCGAATTTATTTTGACGTGCTTATTTGAGAAACCTATCAAGTTCATTTGTTTATCATCCATATCTATTAAGGCTTAATCCAAGCTCGTTATTTTTGTATCGATTTCTTATGGAATTTGCACTTCGTACCTAAAATTGTATTAAAATTAGAGGGCCTAAATTTTTTTGGGAGCCCCAAATATATGTATTAAATTGGGGGCCCTAGGCGGCGGACTTAATGGTCTATGCGTAGGGCCGGCGGTGTTCTCACTAAGTCCTGTTGGAGTTTTTCTACGCCAAACTGATTGTACACATATATGGTTTCTTTTTATGCCAGGAGATCAGTTATCATTTGGGGTTATGTAAAAATTTGGGTAATGGATGGTCCGTATATGGATCTACTGAGCCAGAGTGATCATACAGGTGTTGGTGAATCCTTTTGTGCCTGAATTGGTGTGTCCACCCAATTGTATATCTGTATTTTTGAGGAACTGTGTGTCAACTTTTGGAACACTATGGGGGCAATGTGATGGTGCATTCTCTGTAATGGTGTAGGGTAGGTAACGACTGTGACAGAAAATGGGACTATGATTATTAATTTAAGGTAGCAAATCTTATAATTTATTTACTGAATGTTAGCTTACAAAAAAGAGTGTGTGCTTTCTTTTCTTTTTGACAAAGTTTTGTCATGAAGACTTTTTTAGAGCCTACGAATGGATTTCAGAATGTTAAATTGACTTGTGAGTTTTATTGGTTATATCTAAGGATATTGTGAGGTGTATTTTTGGCAGCTGCAGAGGACCTTCCTTTGCTTGAGTATTTCTATTTGGAATTTTGTTCACACATGTAAGGGAAGTGGAGTAAGTTGCTTTAGTTTCTAAAAGCAGTTTGTGGGGGTAAGAAGCTAAACTAGGCATATATTGCCAGAAAAAAAGATGAAAATCTCCATGGATTATTTGTGAATAAAAAAGTGCAATATGGAATTTCAATCAGGGAAGGTGGCTGTTCTAATTCAAATTATCGATGTTTTCCTTGGAGAACTTACAAAGTTTTTGATTTTCTTATCTCTGTATGTCCAAGCCTACTGAGGAAAACATATTGGAAATTGATGTTTTTTGATGAAATTGACCCTCTTTCGTAAGTGTTTCCACGACATTGAGTGGCAATGTATTGGTTGTGCTGATTCGTTTGTTTAGACTGATTGGATGTTTTTATGGTCTTCTTTTGTCATGTTTTTTCTATCAGCAATAACACGACTTCATTAATAGTAGGAAAACAGTAAAAAAGGGACGAGTAGTCCACCTATAATGAAAACAAGAGAAAATAAAATTAAAATGCATATTACATCTTACATTCGGATTTCCAGTCTGCCCTAATCATACTATTACATCTCACAACGGTCTGCTTCTGTCATTATTACTTAATTTTACTGTCTAGCTTGCTCACTAGTTAGTTGCTGTAATTTATTAGTAAAATTGTATCTGTATTGCAAGTTTGCATTATCTTTCCTTTTAGATATGCTACATTTGTGCTGAATTCTATACTGCATATAGCTTTCTATTTTTGATGACAAGTCGCTATAGTTGGGACCTTTAATATCCATGTACTTTCTTCTATTTGGTAACACTTAACATTTGAATTCATTCCATTCTTGTAGGATTGGGAGTTTGGTGCGTACCACAATCATGAGATTGCTCTATGCATCATGCCCTTCATGTCCGTCTCATTGGCTATCAATATGTCGTGGCATGGTAATTTCATTCTCTCTTTCTCTATAAGTTAGTTCTTTGCTTTGAAAATTGCTAGAGCACCCAATTCAAAACCAATTGGCAATGGGTAAAATACCAGTCAAGTGTATAAACTAGGCCCTATCAATGTAGTGGATTCTAATTTGAATCTGATTCCATTTAACCGGACGTGGATTAATATTTTAATAATCTGTTTTACCCGAATCCGATTAAGTTTATTTAAACGGATTTAAATTTGGATATATGTAAATCCTATCTGATAGAAATTCGATCCGATACACACACACACACACATACATATTTAATTTTGAGAAATTATTGTATATACATACATACTAAGTTAAATTATTGATGAAATTGACATGAAATTAAATAGAAATTGTTGAATAGAATGATTGGTTGATTATACGTTGAAAGTTAACTTAAATTTGGTGAAATTATTAATTTTTTTATGAAATTTTATGGAGATTTAAATTTTTAGATCAGATTGGGTATTGATTATTAACGGATACGAATATGGATTAAGATTTTAAAATTCGTTGAGTAAACAGATCGGATTTGGAACTCGGATTTTTTATCGGATTCGGATTTAGTACTCAAATTTTTTATCGGATTCGAATCTAGACAGAACAAGATCTGATCCGTTTATAGCCCTATTATAAACCAACCTTGGGTTTAATTGATTTAGCTCTCTTTACATTTTCCCTCAAGTGTTACCTGGACTCGCATGTGGGCAAACAAACCAAATTAAAAATAATAGATTGGAGAACTCCACTAAGTGAAAGACTTAGCTCTCCAACCACTCAAAGTCTAGCTTTGATACCATGTTAGAGTATTTAACCCAAAATCAATTAGCAGTTGCTTGAGTGACCCCTCAAATATATAACAACTTTGGGTCTACATAATTTTTCAATGTGTTATAACTCGCTTCACAAGAAAATTATCAATTGGTTTAATGAGCTCAAGGGCTTAATAGAGGTAAGCCTAAACTGAGCTTGAATTTTCCAGGCCCTAGCTCACCCTGCTTTATTTGCCCTTTTGTGCAAACCCGGTTTATGTTCTAGACCTTGAGCTTTGATAATTATGCTAAACTATGATAGTAAACATTACTTCAGTGCCTTTTAAACCACTTCTGGCCTTTTTGTCTCTTATTTTGTGTATTTGTTTTGATTGGGAGATGAAAGAACGAAAATGATTACATTGTCATAGAGTAGGATTAACAACCTTACATACATTAATGAACAAGAAGTTACAAAATACCCAAAGTCTAGTTGCTCTAATACACACCCCCACAAGATATGGTATTGCCACTCACATCAATCATGCCTAACTCTTTTTTATGTAAAAACTTGCTAAATATAAATTTTAATCTAGGAAATACAGATACGGACATAAGTGGCGTATTCGATACGATACAGACATAGAGATACGACAAAGTTCGAAAATATAGGACACACTTACGGCAAGGATACGGCTAATTGAAATAATTATATATATATTTTGGATAATAATAAAACTATAATATATTAAAAACAAAACATATTTTATGACAATATTAATAAAAAGACCTAGCAAATATTAATTTCTTAATTAAAATTGAAATAAATTAAAATAAACATCCACAATTTTCATCAAATATCATTATGTCTATTAACATTCATAGTCTACAAATTACATTACAAAAAATACATAAAAAAAAAATTAAAATAAAGAAATCACACCTCTTTTAATAGTTAATAGTCATTTTTTTTAAAAACAACTTGGCTGTGTTCTGGCCATATTCTTATCATATCCTAGTAGTGTTTGACTGAGTTCACTATTCTAAACACTTCTAGTTGTGTTAGACACGTGTCCAGCTGTGTCCGCCATTGTCACGGCACCCTCCCGGAAGTATCCGTATTTCCTAGATTTTAATTAAGCATTTAACCTATCAAAGGATGTAATAATATACTTCCGCATCACTCTATGTTGGACAAAGTCACAATGAACTATTAGATGCTTTTTGCTCTCTCCTTGGTCTATTTCACTTGGCTTTTGGGGTTCACAAATCGGGTTAAATAAGATCTGGAATCCTTCGCACCTGCCGTCATAGAGATCAAGCCTTTATTTGCTAGTTCGATGTTGCCTCGTCTTGTTCGCGAAATATGCACCTAACGTGTAAAGTTTGAGAAATTTCTTCTCATCCATTGCACCTATGTTGGCTTGAGTAGTTGGTGGAATATTATGAACTAAAATATTATAATGATTTTTTTCAAAGGTAAATATATTGATTAATATACTCTTTAAAATTGCGGCATATCTTACGTTACATGAAATGTTACGATACACAATATACTATTTTTGAAAATCAATATGCCTTCTGACACATGTTTTGACAACCTTGTTCTTAGTTGTCACATTTGTTTCTTACTCTTATATTGGACAAGGTTGCCACCAATAAAAGAGTAGAACCCTGACAAAGACCTTGAATATAGATGACCACTTGCCAATTTGCCTCGGAAAAACTTACGTCTATAAATTATAAAAAGGTTTTAGAACTAAATCCTTTTCAACCACATTCTTCAAATATGTCGAAGTGTGGCAATCATAAAGTAACGTGTGGACATGTGACAATCATAGTTTTACCTAGAAGTCTTCTATATCTCCTTGTATGTTGTATCTCAAAAGTTTCTCCTTCATCTCTATTGAACGTGGTACTCTGATCCATTGAAGGATCAACTGGGTTGACCCCCATCGTACCTGTTTCATCGAGAAGATCAAAATAATACTTCCTTTGTTACCGTGATATCATTTCCTTAGACACGACTTTAATACCCAAAAAATGACGTAGCTTTTCCAAAGTCTATTGCTGAATTTCTAAAAATCTTTGCTTAAGTGAAGTTTTAGCAAATGTATATTGTTGTTATTACACCGGTAAACANTTTTAAAAACAACTTGGCTGTGTTCTGGCCATATTCTTATCATATCCTAGTAGTGTTTGACTGAGTTCACTATTCTAAACACTTCTAGTTGTGTTAGACACGTGTCCAGCTGTGTCCGCCATTGTCACGGCACCCTCCCGGAAGTATCCGTATTTCCTAGATTTTAATTAAGCATTTAACCTATCAAAGGATGTAATAATATACTTCCGCATCACTCTATGTTGGACAAAGTCACAATGAACTATTAGATGCTTTTTGCTCTCTCCTTGGTCTATTTCACTTGGCTTTTGGGGTTCACAAATCGGGTTAAATAAGATCTGGAATCCTTCGCACCTGCCGTCATAGAGATCAAGCCTTTATTTGCTAGTTCGATGTTGCCTCGTCTTGTTCGCGAAATATGCACCTAACGTGTAAAGTTTGAGAAATTTCTTCTCATCCATTGCACCTATGTTGGCTTGAGTAGTTGGTGGAATATTATGAACTAAAATATTATAATGATTTTTTTCAAAGGTAAATATATTGATTAATATACTCTTTAAAATTGCGGCATATCTTACGTTACATGAAATGTTACGATACACAATATACTATTTTTGAAAATCAATATGCCTTCTGACACATGTTTTGACAACCTTGTTCTTAGTTGTCACATTTGTTTCTTACTCTTATATTGGACAAGGTTGCCACCAATAAAAGAGTAGAACCCTGACAAAGACCTTGAATATAGATGACCACTTGCCAATTTGCCTCGGAAAAACTTACGTCTATAAATTATAAAAAGGTTTTAGAACTAAATCCTTTTCAACCACATTCTTCAAATATGTCGAAGTGTGGCAATCATAAAGTAACGTGTGGACATGTGACAATCATAGTTTTACCTAGAAGTCTTCTATATCTCCTTGTATGTTGTATCTCAAAAGTTTCTCCTTCATCTCTATTGAACGTGGTACTCTGATCCATTGAAGGATCAACTGGGTTGACCCCCATCGTACCTGTTTCATCGAGAAGATCAAAATAATACTTCCTTTGTTACCGTGATATCATTTCCTTAGACACGACTTTAATACCCAAAAAATGACGTAGCTTTTCCAAAGTCTATTGCTGAATTTCTAAAAATCTTTGCTTAAGTGAAGTTTTAGCAAATGTATATTGTTGTTATTACACCGGTAAACACTATATCATCTAATAGGTGAGAAGAATAGTAGTGCCATTCTCGCTGTATCTTACAAGCACAGGATGATCCCACATAATTCATTTCAACCAATAAGTAGCTACTACTGGACTAAATTTATGAAACGAAGTTGTAGGAGATTGTTTAAGTCCATAACTTGTTATCTTCAACTTGTATACCTTAGGTAGATTCCCTTGAACAACAAATTCTGGAAGTTGCTCCATGTACAACTCCTTGTGAAGGGCATTTTAGTGCAGCCCAATAAAGAGACCAATTCCTCACAATGATCCAAATAGACTTAAGGTGGGCCATGAGAGGAAAAAGTTTTGAAGTAATCAACACCGAAAGCTTGGGTGTATCCCTTAGCCATTATGTGGTCCTTTAATCTCTTGGCAGTAACTCCAAAATGATATTTAACCATCTTGCATGTGTTGCTGGGGACAAGTTAGTTGACTCCCATATAACATTCTTATGTGATGCAGATATCTCCTCATCCATAGCACTCTTCCAGTCAAGAGAAGTTGGCGTTTTGAACCAGTCAAGGATCAAAATTTTACTTTTGTACATAGCTTCGGTTTTTTTAGAAACAAAAATGTTTTAGAAATATTTCAGAAACTAAATAGAAATAGAAAAAAAAGGGTTTGTTTTTGAAACATTGACCGAAACCAAGAATTTCGATATTCAATTATTGTTTGGTGTCAGTTTCCATGGAAACTAAAACTTTTCGACCGCCTTCGTGGAAATGATATGGACTTTTCATCCTTTGAGACAGTAACAGAAACAAAGCACAAAGTACTAGCAAAAGAACTATAATGAGATACCCGAGAGAAAAACAACTTCCTTATAAATAGGATGTGGTGCAACTACGAGTACCATTCTTGTGCACAAGAGGAATATCAGTAAAAGTGGATGCAGAAAATATGCTGGAGACCTCAAGCGAACTAGATGAGGAAGGAGCTGGTGCAGACAGAGCTTCATTCCTAACAATATGGCAACACAAAAATGAGATTGAGGATTCTAACATTTGTATCCTTTTGAGTTTTAAACAATTAGAAGGACACATATAATAGTCCTTGAATCTAACTTATCATTTCCTGTAATAAGAACCTGAACAGAACAAACACAACCAAAGACCAGATCTAAAAAAAACTCAGAATTATTAGGATGTATTGAATAAAGTGCCCCCCTCCCCCCCCCCCCCCCCCCCCCAAAAAAAAAAAAAAAGGTTATAGAGGAAGGCATGTGACTAATAAGATGACAAGCTATAAGAATTGCATCCTCATAAAAATGCTCAAGAACATTCGTCAGAATCATAAGAGAGTTCTAGCAACGTCAAGATGATGTTTATTTTCGCCTTCTGTATAGTCATTTGTTTAGGAGTACAACCATAAGCAATATAATACCAGGGGAATCATAATAAGACTGAAGTGAAATGCTAACATATTTGAAAGCATAATAAAATTGCAAAATACTAATAGCTCAACTAAAGTGAAATAATCATGATTATTGCTCAAAATGGACCCTAAATGGTCATTTTTTCAAAAAAAAATTTATCGAAAGCCTGTTCGAATCTAGGTCACTGACCAACCAAAACATATTTTTTTAATGCGGTCGAACTTGGAGCAATGACAAATACTCATTCACGCAAGTTCAGGTTGCATGTTTGAGTTTAGGAATCAACCTCTGTAAATGGAGGTATGCCTACAGCTATCTCTCCAAGACGTGCTACAAGTTGGAGCCATGTGATGGTATGTGAATTGTAAAATCATGGTTTAATGATGAGGGGAACTGTTTGCTATTAGCCTATTATGTATTCTAAAGTTGAACTCGGATAGTTTTGTTGAATTCTTCACTGCACATGTAAAGGACAGATGTCTGGAAATCTCGTCACTTGTAAATATTATTTCATTGTGTATGTAGTCATGAGTTTATTTATATCTAGCTTGTTCTGTGGTTCTCGTACCTTGCACGGGATACTCATAATTATGGTAGATCTTGTTTTACTTCGTATGATATGTGATGTCGTATATTTGTGGCTTGCGTACCTTTACATGTTATATACAAGGTACATAAATTGTTTCCCTTTTATGGATGTAGTCCCTTGATTACTTATGTCGGTGGTAAAGATGGTTCATTTGGGCAATGAAAGGTTCGTTGTAAATCAATGTTAGTCATGGCAATCCCTTCTGGATAATTTCTTTTTCAGATTCTTGCTACATCATCAGGAAGGGATGCCAGGACCAATAACAACTTGGGCAATGATCCTTCAAATGATCCAAATGGCGAAACTAGAGGGAATTTTGGAGAAGATGATGAGAACATGGTTTCTAGCTCTAAAAGCTCGTCCATTCAGGGTTACACATTTAATTTTTACAGTGTTAATCCTAGAAGAGATAAGCACCTCAGATATCGAACACGGGTTTTTGCTGCTGAGTACGTGAGCCTGCTTTTGCCTTTTTCTTCTATCAACTGATACAACTGAATTATATGCTACACCCAAGTATTCTCCTGGATAATTCCTTGTTAACGTTTCTCATTTTGATTTAGTTTGACAATATGTTCTCTAAGGAGTGAAATTTTTAATATTTTATCTCTTGTTCTCATTTAGGTTGTTTCTATCATTTTTCCATCATGTTGTTTTTTCATCTAGATGAGGTCAGGATAATGAATGATTTCCAGTTTTCTGTTTTCTGTTTTGTTTGAGAGTGGCTGGACTTCTTGTCCACCATCTTTGTTTGATGTACTAATGCTTATTTAATAAAATTATTTGTTTCTTATCAAAAATTTAAAAACAATAATGAATGACTTTGTATGTCTATCTGTGTGCATCTATATATATATATGAAGATCAGTACTCATGATATGCTCCAAAGGAGGAGGCCTTATACTAGTCTTTGCCCGCAAGGGTCTACAATGTGTAGAGGAAATTGTAAAATGGTCAACTATTTATCCTTTCTTTCTCCTATTGCTTTTTTTTTAAAGGGATAATGTGTTGGTAGAGCTTGTTGGCTGCCCACGATCTATTTCATCCAGGTTTTTCTTGGATTTCAGAAGGTTGAGTGGTGGTGGAAGGGGTGGTACTCATTGGCAATATGCTTTTCTAGCCATTGTTTTGGTTATTTGGTTGGAAAGGAATTCGAGAATTTTTGAAGGTAAAAAGTAAGTGGTGTAAGGATAGTGGGATTGGGTCTATTTATTAGCTTCATATTGGCATCTATGACATAGGTGGTATGACATTGAGAATGTCCTTATTTTGTATTACTATGAGTTGGACTGCATCGTATGGAAATCCTTCTTAGATTCAGTTCGCCGTCAGTGTATGCTTTTGGCAGTTGTTTTGCTGTGTAGCTTTGTTTCTGATTTTGGGTTTCTGAAGGGTTGTGTGACTTGTCCACCTTTGCTCGGACAGTATAAAATATCCTTTTATTTATATATCCCCCCAAATTAAAAAATTTTAATAGAAATGATGGAAGCATTATAGATTAATGAAAGTGTTAGGATGCAATTATATAATGGATTTATCTTGCTTTATGTAGTTACGAGCAAGGCCAGACACATTAGTTTGGGTACCATACTACTATAAAAATTAAATCTATTTACCAGGTCTTTGTTGTTCTGCGTGAAACGATAACATAAAAAATATTACTTTGCATCATGAGATGGGTGTCGACCTGTGGAATGAGTCACATGATGTGCCACAAACATAGCCTCTCTTTGAACTATATTTTGAGGAAGGACCCTCTCATGCCTCTTTTACCATTAAGCATTACTGTAACTCATACTTAATTTTCTTAATTGAATAGTATTTCCATCACGAATTTATCTTAACGAAGTAATTGGTTGCAATATAGATGCTTGAGTCATCTGCCTGGAGCTGTTGGAAAGAATTCTGCTCATTTTGATCTTTCCTTAGCAAAAAGACACCCTGCTAATGATCTGGCTTCTGGAGACTGGCTAGTTCTGCAACTGCAAGAGCTAATTTCGCTTGCTTATCAGGTGGTGAAATTGAAACAGTTATACCTTCTGAAAAGAAATTGAAACAGTTATAACTTAACTATTCACATGTTAAATCATTCTCCATCCATGGAATTCCTTGTACAGTGGACATCTCTCATATTTCAATTGTTCAGGTAAGCACAATTCAGTTTGAGAACATGCGTCCCATTGGCGTGGGAGTTCTAAGTACCATTATGGACAAGGTACCTTCTACTTATTATGTAATGCCTCTCATATCATGGATTAGACTCTGCAATTTCTGTGCTTTTTTTGCTTTTGCATTTCTTCATCTTGCACCACTTGTCAACAAACTAAGTCTTGCAAAATCAGCTATAACATATAAATACTTAAAGCTCCTAACACTTCAGCTGAAGTCTGGCTGTTGATGTGCTAATTTTTTCGCTATTCTGATTGACGTCTTTTCATCTAGTTGTTCCAATTTTTTTTCTGCAAATTCCTTTGTTTAATTTGACTACTTGGCCATCCATAATAATTGTTCCAAAGAGTCCTAAGATGGAGAAAAATTAGCTATCAGCAATAGATTAATCATCCTTATGTTTTGAGCATTATATCAAGCTGAGAACTAAACATTTACCTAATTTTTGCTATAAGGCAAATGATTTCTAATTAGGGGTGTTCACCCTACCCTACGGGTAGGAAATATGGTCTTTCGTTTTTTTACCTGATAGTTTGCGGAAGAATTTTTTCTTGGCCTACCCTACCCGATCAAGTGTGGTGTTCCTGCTTGATTTCCGGCCAAATTAATCAGGTAGGAAATCAGGTGAACACTTTTGTAGTTATTAATTTTTGGATCATTTTAACAATTCAATTAAATAACATGTACCAATTTAACAACACAATAAACCAATAACACTAAAATCTAAAATAATTACAACAATAATTACAATAAAACACAAGAAATCAAAAATATCAATCTATCATAATTATTGCATAAATAAAATAACAATTATTTTAAGTTTAAACCATATGGTTAGGGAATTAGGGTTTTTAGTTTATATATATGTATATTAATGCGGGTAGGGTAGGGTAGGAATACGAAAATTAATAGTTATTCTACATTCCTACCCAATTTAATCGGAAGACCAAAAACTCTTTCGCATTCCTACCTGATTTTTTTAGCTAGTCGTTCAATAGGGTCGAGTTGGGTAGGAAATTGCGGTTAACCGAAAATTTGAACACCCATATTGCTAATAATTAATATAATAAATACCAAAGGTGGAGGACTAATATGCTTCTTGATGGATTGTTACAATTATGTAATTTGGCGAGTTGGTATTTTCTGATGTTTTTTGTCCCTTTACATGTTTGGTAGCCCTTGGTAGTGGGAACAAATTCTAGTGCCTTTCTCAGATTGTGTTTCCTCTTTTTCTCTCCTGTTAGATACATTCAAAATTGTTTAGCTAATTATTTCTCATATTTTTTTATATTATGCATTTCCAAAGTTGATTTGAAATGATACTTTATGCTGTTGCTTTGAATTTCAGTTTGGAACGATATCAGACCCTGAGCTTCCTGGACACCTCCTACTGGAACAGTATCAGGTTTGCCTATAGACTTGGCTTTAGCCTCAAAATCAATGATTTATTAGCACCGAAAAAAGAAATCAATAGATTTTTAGTTGCTTAACATGTTTTAAAGTTCTATTGCGAGTTTTTGTGAAAGTTTAACTCTTGATATGAACTTCCAATCTTTAGTCCTATGGAAAGTCAATTAATTCGTTCTGCATGGAATTCAGGCCCAGCTAGTGTCTGCAGTTCGCACTGCTTTAGACACATCTTCCGGTCCTGTTCTTTTGGATACAGGCTTGCAGCTGGCTACTAAGGTTCAGAATACTGGTCTATATCTGTCTTCTTTTTGTCCCAGTGAACTGATGTATAGTAATTGTGAATGCGTATGGCATGACATGTGAAAATTTCAGATATTGACAAGCGGAATAATTAGTGGAGATCATGTTGCAGTGAAGCGAATATTTTCATTGATCTCACGTCCACTGAACGACTTCAAGGATATGTACTATCCATCATTCGCGGAGTGGGTGTCCTGCAAGGTACATTATTCGCTGTTCTTCCAATCATCTGATTTACACCGAGGGGCTAATTCCGGGAACTATTCTGGGCCTCTTGTTCGCATTTATTGGTGTGCAGGTTTTTTCTTTGTTTTTTTTTTTTTTTGTGTATGTGTTTTTTTGGGGGGGGGGGGGGTGTTTGAAAAGAAGTTCAAGGTGGCTTTTATCACATGCTTATACTTTTCCCTTTTTTCTTTCTAGATCAAAATAAGACTTCTAACTGCCCATGCTTCTCTCAAATGTTACACTTATGCCTTATTGAGGAGACAACAATGTGAGACTCCAGATGAATATCTAGCACTGTTACCGTTATTTTCAAAAAGCTCGAGTGTTCTGGGGAAGTACTGGCTCTGCACTTTGAAGGACTACACTTATATCTGGTTCCGCTTGCATTCCAAGAGAAACGTGAGCTCCATGTTCAAAAGGCTTTTTACTATTATTTCTGTGGCTATTTTCTTTCTTTAAGAATCTGTAAGAACATGCACCAAAGTTGTAGGTATTCCTCTGCTAATCCCTACTTACATACTTTGTGTGCTAGATACAGTGGAAACCATTTCTTGAAGGAATTCAATCGCCGTTAGTTTCATCAAGGCTGCAGCTTTGTTTAAAAGAAGCCTGTCCAGTAATCCTGCAAGCGCTTGTGCTTGATGCAGTTCCTGCTAATTATGATGTGGATGGATCTTTGAACTCAATTGAAAACATGTCAAAAAGTATCTTCCTTTCTGGGTGCAGCATGGTTGAGTTACAACCAGAAGAATTTCGGTTTCTGTGGGGATTTGCTCTGCTTTTTCTATTTCAAGGGCAAGATGCAATTCCTAATGAATATAAAGTACCAGTGGATTCTTGTAAATCCAAATTCGGTGGTGACTCTCCAGTTGAAGATACAAATTCTTTAGCTTTGAAGTTATATGAAATTGTATTACCAGTGTTTCAGTTTCTCTCCACAGAAAGGTTCTTCAGCATGGGATTTCTTACCATAGATATCTGCAGAGAATTGCTGCAGGTGGTGTTCTACATCTATTCCTTTTCAGTTCATGTTTTCTTTAATATGTATCTTTTTCGTTGGGTTCATTGTAGGTCTCTAATGTCTATGGTGGTTGTCAATTTAGATTAGGTGAATGTTTTTAGGAACCATTGACAAAGATAATCATACGGCTTATGGGTTCAAAACTTCTGTGCATAACCCAGAGAGTGCCTCATAGAGACTTCCGAAGTTGCTTATATACATGAGCTAATGTGCTGGCCAGAACTTCACTTTATAGTTTGTAAGGTCCAAGGATCAAAATTTCGTTTCGAAGTACCGTTTCGGTCAACTCAAAAATAGAAACGTTTCGGAAACATTTCGGAAACGCAATGGAAACGCAGAAAAAATATGGAAACGCATAGAAACACAAATACAATCCATTAATTTATAAAGATATGCTAAATAATTGATTAATTCAATATATTTATTAGGTTAACATCAATTTATACAAGAATAAATTTAAATTTGAGGGAAAAAAAGGCTTGACATGAGGCAAAAGTCACTTAAATTAGTTTCAAACACTTAATTTTTATGAAATAAACACATTTTTACATAATATTAAGGTCTTATAATACACATGAAATGCTAATGAGTACATACTTACATGGTTACATCCATTCCCCTGTGGAGTGTCGAGCAGGCTCATACATCGGTGTAAGCTCTGGGTAGCTACTTAGAGAAACTCCATATGTGACATAAATATGATGACAATAGTTACTCCAAATCATATTATTACGGTAATATAATCCAATTAATAATACTATTTTATTATAATACTAATAATGAAGGGTATCAAATTAAATTAATGATACTTATGTATACTTAAAAATTAAATGTAATTGCAGTGGGTATTAAATGTAAATATACTTAAAAATTAAATGTAATTACAGTGAGTATTAAATGTAATTGTTAATACTTATAACAAAAAAAAAAACAAAAAACTTGCACAGCAGTGAGGTATTAAATATAATTACAGTATGTATTAAATATAATTATAATGGGTATTAAATATAATTATAGTAGGGTATTAAGTGTAATTATTTATTCTTATAACAAAAAAATTATAAAAGACAGAAGAGCAGTGGGAATTAAATGTAATTATAGTGGGATATTAAATATAATTATAGTGAGTATTAAATGTAATTACAGTGGGTATTAAATGTAATTATAATGGGGTATTAAATGTAATTATTCATAATGAACCGAATATATCACTGTTTTGTCGAAACGGTACTGTTTCGATCGAAACGGTTCGAAACAATGCCGTTTCGACCGAAACGGTCCGAAACAGTACCGTTTCGACCGAAACACTGGAATTTTGTGATTCAACTACTGTTTCGTTTCGGAGTGTTGAAATTCCGAAACGTTTCGGACGTTTCGGACGTGTCGACACGACATTTTGATCCTTGGTAAGGTCTACCCCATAAACATCAATTGCAAAGTCTGGCCTTGTTCTTTTCCCTTCACAGATAGAGGAGAGAAAGAAAGCTCCAGTTTTTCTTGTAAAGGCTTAGATGTAATTTCAGAATTTCAACTTCCCTAGCTGAAAATCACCATGATATATATGCATACATGAAAGAAGGGCCATCACCCAGTTATGTCTTAAGACTCTTAATGAAGAGTGTCAGGATGAATGGATGTGGTACCACCTGCTAAATTTGTTTCTTAATAACATATCATCTGCAGGTGTACATTGCTTGGTGACGTGATTCATTACTTTTTCGTAATTAAGATGGCTGAAGTTTGAGTTGTACTACAAAGGTCTTGGTCTCAAGTTTGTACGGGGAAAAATAGCACATATATCAATTTGTGTGTATGTAAATATCTATAAATGTATTTTAATATTTGAAATACCAAGATTGTTTCATTCAGGTACATGTGTCAGCAAGCACTTGTATTACGCCCACAAGTTTTGACAGGCTGGCTTATCAGATTCAACTGCTGTCATACAGCACGTAACATTTCAGTATAACCAAAAATTAGATACTGCCATGATGTAACCACGTCATAAATTTGTTAACAAATGCTGATTCGTTCTTATTGCATTATTCATTCACTTCATAGAGTTTTTTTGATTGTGTATTTGGATAAATGGAGTTGGTGTCAACCATTCGTGCTGACAATGGCCCGTCCCATACATCTGATATGATCTCAATGACATTAAAATTCAAATTGCTCTGATCTGACTGCTAGGATGCCGATATTTTAAATCTCCAATTGTAGTGGTATTTTCGTATGATGTCCCACTTTTCGACATAATTCTGTAGTTGTTTGTTAATCATTTGATCAAATTTTATGGATGTAGGTTTTCTCATATTCTATCTTCATGGAAGATCCATGGGATAGTCTTGCAATCTCTGTGCTATTACAGGTAATATCTTATTCTTTTTGAACAGATTCAACTGTGGTGAACATTTTTAAACAATATATGTTTTCCAACTCTAGACTGTTTTTATGGTTGATTTGAAGGGTACAGAATATAGAGATTTCCGGAAAGTGAAGATAGAGATTTAACATGTTTGTTTAGAATGATGTCTTACGATATCAGCTTAATAATTGGCACTTACTGTTTTATTTTTTTCCTGTTTATTGATCATTGGCGTGATTGTTGCTATATATAGATCTGCTTATTATTTTTATGTGCATACCTTGAGAAAAAAGTCCTGCTGTTTTGCATTCATGTTGTTCTTTCTAGCACATAAAGCTTCTTCCCACATGAAGAAGTGTGTATACACCTGAAGCATTAACATTGTTTGGGCATGCCACAGACATAACATTATACTTTTTTTGTTTTTTTTTCTTTTGAGTGGCTTTACAGATTGTGCAGAACTGCCCCAAAGATTTCCTTGAAACAGAAAATTTTGTGTATCTGGCAATGGAACTTTGTTCGGCTTTCCTCTTTAAATTCTTCCAGAGGTACCTGCTCTGTTTATGAATATTGAATCCATTTGCACCACTGCTTCTTTCATGAAGTATTCCAAGAATCAATATCCAACTAATAGTTTTCCCCTGTTGTGTTCAGCACCAGTGCAGTTTCTCCCTATCATCCGAACTTGGAGGATATGATTTCTGTGGCATTTGTTACAGGGACAACCCTCTTGAGACGTTTTGAACCTAAGGTGATTACATTCATCTGTTGTTTGGTGAATCCAATATGTCTTTTGTAATCGATCAAATGTGCTCATAACCCAGCGTTTCTTGTACTTGTCTGATACAATTTTTCCTTTTTGCCTAGCTTTCTGGGGATTTTATTTGCGTGCCACGTTAAAAAAGTAGCATTTGGCTTTACATTCACTTTGCTCAACTATCTCAAACTTATGTTAGATCTGCCAACTAAAGGTATTTGCATGTCCATGCAGATGCAATTAAAATTGATGTTGGCATTTCTCTTAATTGGTTACAAGTGCATTGGGGGAGGTTCAACTGAGTTACTCTTTTCAAAAGCGAATGATTTTGTCCAGTGTATCAGTGCTTTATTGAAGAAGCACGTTGATGGTGAGCACTTACAAGTTGGAGTTGATATCAGCACTATTCTATTTTCCCTGCTAAGTAGTCATTTTTAAGATGCATAGGAGTAGTGATTTTTTTCCCCTCCCTTTTTTTTACAATTAATCAGCATCTGGCTCTTTTAGCACCAAACTTATTTTGTTTCCTTTGATATCATAGCATTTAATCTATATAGTAGTACTATCTAAATAATATCCTGGCTGCCAGCGTACCGTATTGGATCAAGTTACATGTAGTTCTTCTTACATACTAAGAGAAATTCGTCAAATAAGGGTAATGAGTGGTTCACCTTTGATGTCTTGTGCTTGCCCTCCAAAGGGGTTGTAGTTTTACGAAAGCTCCCAAGCGTAAGAAAAAAGTATCATATAGTAATTTGAGCTTAAGTCCAAGGTTGTCTCTTGAGGGAAAAAATTGGAATCTAGTGTGATGAAAAATAAAATGAAAAAGCTCTTTGAAGTTTAGAATTTTGAGAGTTAATATTACTAATAAAATTGAAATTCAATAAATGGAAAACTGAATAATCTTCAGAATTCGTCTCACCTAGGGTGTCCATGGGTCGGGTCGGGTTAAGCCCGTGATATTTTTTTCGGGCTGGGCTTGGGTAGTGTAGGTTCAAGCCCTTACCCAAGTGAGTTATCGGTCGGGCTGGGTTTCATGTAGGGGTAGGCTACCCGTAGCTCAACCTGTGAGCCTATTAGACGGGCCTGCTTGCGGGTTTCTTTTTATATACAACTTTATTTAAAAATAATGAATATTTTTATAACTTAATATTTGTGTAAATTATATTTAGAAATCAAAAGTAGAGTCAAAATGGATTAAAATAAAATAATAAATAATTTTATTTTTAATTAGGGGATGAACTATATCTAATAGAATGAATACATTCCAACTAGGTTGACACCTATTCACTTATCTATCATTTGCATTACTTTACCTTTTAAAACTTGTATGTTTAATACATGGAAAAGAAAATAATACATTATTTATAGTATCTAAAATTTTAAAATTTTAAATTCTGACATTGGGAGACTTATTTCAAAATTTTAAATTTAAGGTATAAAAATATAATTTTTTTTCAAAAGGGTGTGCTGGCTGTGTGGGTAGGGCTCTTGGGCTGGGTTTTAACGGGTTTTTTCGAACGGGTTTTGGGCTGGGTAATGGGTTTGAGGTCAAATTCAAGCTCTCTTTTTAAGGATATTGGGTTCGGGGGAGCTAATTATCAAACCTATTGGGTTTCGGGCCAATTTTTTTCTGGTTGGGTAATGGGACCCATGGACACCCCTAGACTCTGACATATGAATAAGAGTTTTTACTTTAAATATAAACCCATCTGCTTTCGTATTCAAAGAACTACAGACGAATGATATTCAACTAAAAACTTGAAAAGAACTAATGTGGCAATTGGAAGATGGTTTATGATGAAAGAATCGGTACTCTAATAATGGCATGAAACACCACAATTATTTGTACCAAATCTAATTGCATACAAATAATAGGCACGTATGCAAACCAATTAGGTTTTCAAAAACATAACATGTTCAATTAATCACATAAACGTTAAAATCCTAGGTTATTCAATTAATCACATAAACGTTAAAATCCTAGGTTAAGGCATAAGCTCTATTTCAAAGATTTGGGACTCCTTCCTTAGATCATCTAGAAGAAGACTACTCACTTATGAGAATAGAAATAACGTAAAGCTTTAAAGAAGACATAATTGAATGCAAAAAATAAAAAATGAACTGAAATTGATTGCTTGTATTTAAAATCTGAATGTAAATTACAAAGTTTCGAAAGTAAAGACGATTGAAACTAAATATTGCTTGAACAAATAAAAAAAAAGAATTGAACTTTAAGTAAAATTTTGTAAAATAAACCCCAAAATTCTCTAACGAGAAAAGTAAAAGAAAATTTCTAACACGTATTCTCTAGCCTTCTTTCTTGACTCCCCAAAGAGTTTCTATTTTGGTTGGAAGAAAAATCTTCAGATCTTTGACCTATATTCATACAAAAATTATCTCTTTTTTTGTTTGGTTGAGAATCCCCAAAAGATATGGTGAGATCTGATTTTTAATTAAACTTCCTGTGAAAATCTGCCTCGATCTACCAGTAGCATATCTTTTACCTACCTGTAGAACTTTGTTTGATGAATTCTCTGAAATTTTTGCGACCTTTGCTATTGGTAGAACGTCTCTGATAAAAGTACTGTACGTTTTGCTATCGGTAGAATATGATCCATGTACTGGTAGGATTTCTTTGATGAAAAAGTGCAAAGTACTAGAAGTTTTGCTACCGGTAGAACGGGATCCATCTACTGGTAGGACTTTTGCACTTGTCTTTTGTAGCTCAAACTACCGGTAGAACTGATCTTCTACCGATAGAACCTTCATTCTCTTGTCTTCCAACCGGTAGAATTTCTCTTTTCTTCCAATTTGCTTCTAAGACTCCTAGCTTCATCTCTACTTGAGTAAACTCAATCTTAACTTGTCTCTTGCCATATTTTTAATGCTTAAACTCAATCTTTACATCCAATTTACCTGCAAACACCGAAAACAACGCTTAATATGCAAACTATACTAAGTAAAGTGAATCAGTACATTAGCAAGCCTAAAGTGAATATGTTAAGTTATAAAATAATGCAATGTTGAAGTCTCAACACCTTAAATATGTTCCTCTTCTAGAAGTTGAAATGCATCATTTACTATTCTTTAATTCGGAATCCTTTGCATTGATCTTTTTGTGGTGTTGTTGTAACCTTGAATTTTAAAACATATGTATGTCTAGAGTGGCCATTATCAGTTTCGTCCTCATTAATGAGGGTGTTGGGAGAGGTAGACTGGGTAGAAAGTTTTTCTTGGTATTTTGGTGGCAAAAAGAAAATGAAGTATGACATGGTAAATGAGCCCTTCTTGAATATGGATACTTATAAACTGATGATCAAGGATCAAAATATCGTTTCGAAACGTCCGAAACGTTTCCGTTTTCAAGGAGACCGAAACGAAATATTGATGGAATCGAAATTCTGATATTTTGAGGTATTCCATAATATTTTTAAATGTATTATAATATTTAAATGTATTTACACAATTGTTTTAGAATGTTTTAAGGTGTTTTAAGATATTTTGATATATTTCCATCAATGTTTTAGAAAAATAATTCTTAAATTTTTTATTTTTTTTTATTATGTTTCCGAAACGGGTCGAAACGTTTCCGTTTCCTAGGTGACCGAAACAATAAACCGAAATGATATTTTGATCCTTGCTGATGATATCATATCCACCAATTGTGTGGCCGCATAAGTTAGAAATGGACTTGGAATCAGAATCAAAATTAGAATGGTTAAAATGTAGGCATTACAATTGCAGAAAACTAAATTCTAGAACTTGTTTTTTCTTTGAAGATAGCTTTAGTTTACTTTTAGCTATTAGAATAGTCATTATACCATCACATGATATGGTGAGCTTTTACCAGTTCAGTTGTGCATTAGATTATTGCGCTTTACAGATCAATCAGATTACTAAATTCTGAAAGCTGCGCCAGACCCCCCAGGCTACCAATGGCAGCATACCATTGCTAAATCCTGTTACAGTGTTCAAAGTTGGTAGTAACTGTTGAATCTGGAGCTTTACTTTTGGCAGGAAGGTGAAATTGAAAATGAATTGGGAAGTGAACATGAGTTTTGGCTTTGATTGAAATATTATTTGGGGACATGACTTTAATAATTTCATGATACAATCGGTTTTAGCAAAGAGCATCCTTCATTACAAATGTGTTAGTTGTTTCTTTTTTCTGCATTATACATTTTGTGTATATCTGACATTTTCTCGGCAATGCAAGTGGGAGCATCCCAGCAAAAAGAAAAAAGTAAGTACTGTAGACCTGAGACTGACCCATAGACTTTTTCTTTTACTGGAACCATCTGTTTGAATGAATCTGGTAGTGTTAGTGGAGCCGAGATTGTCAGGTTTGAGTATGCTGAGATTTGGCTTGGATGTGATCCGATTCGGCTCAAGCTCGGTTCAATAGAAGCTTGCGAGCATAGAACTGACTGAGCTCATCCAAAACGAGCTTAATTTCTCAGCAAAAAGCCATCATGCTGATGATTATGTGTTCTCCTGTAGCAAAGAGATTTGCCAATATGACTTACTGATGTGCTCTTTTGCTTGTTCTTTTTGTTCCCTCTTTTGGCCACTTTTCTAGGAGTTTTCGTCCCTTAGCTAGTTATAGATTTTTATTATTTGTAAAACCTATATTCTAACAAGAGAATTGATCAAGAATACTTATATATCAGATGCACCTGTTAATCATCATTGTTTGAGTTATAGCTTCCACATGCCATCATTATCTAAAAGAAAATTCATTTTATACTACGACATATCCAGTCATGGTTTGATGTTTAAGGGCAAGATGTCAATGTAAAGAGAACTTGAATTCCACATTGAATGATTAGGACCCCTCAAGGTTAGTTCATTGCTAATTAGTTGTGGGTTGGGTGCTTTAATGTGTATTGTAACGCGTATCACATTTTCAAAATAAGGGCAAATTACACTTTGACCCCTTTAACTATAGACTCAGTTTCACTTTGTCCCTTGAACTATTGCCTCCTTAACTACTTGAATTCATTTCACATTGTTCCAAACACAAACATCTGTCATCTTGTAGATGAAAATTACGTGTCTAAGGCAAAGTGAAACAAAACATATAATTGAAGGGCAAAATGAAATAATTGGGGCAATGTGAAACTAATGACATAATTGAAGGTGAAATGTGAGAAAAGGGTCACAGTTGAGGGATCAAAGTATAATTTTCCTTAAAAAATAATATATCTAGCGTATCTTCTATCGTAAGATATGCTCAATTTTAAAACTAAATAAAAATAAATATATAGAATATTTAATGTCCAAAATAATACACGGATCATTTGGTGCTATACGTTTTTGCATTTGCAACAAAGATCAAAAGGGAGACAACCTTACATCTTCGTGACGGAATCAAATTAGAAAAATGGTATTGTGTGTGTTGTTTTCACTGTATTGAAACGGATCATACCTTACAAATCGCGTGTGGTATGATACAGTAAAAAAATGATATAACTTGCTGATACATTGTTTTTCCACTGTATCAAAATGTATCGTAAGATGCGTATCCTATATCGTAAGATACTAACAACTATGTTTGTGAGTTATATACTTATATATCATATGCAATGGAAGTATACGAATTAGAGAGGGAAAAAAAACAGTTTCCATGTCAGCTTCCTTTGCTATACTGTTGTATCAGCTTCTTCCAATTAGTTTGACATTGTCTTTATTGAGATATGCCAAGTAGAAAGCTGATGGAATGTTTCATTGCAGATATATCTGAACTTGGTGATGATGGAGTTAGCTACTTGACAACAACAATCAGAGTGTGCACTAATGTGATAGCTGATTTAATTAAGAATTGTATTAGGAGCATTCATCAATTGGAGGATAAGAGGTCCAACTTATGTAAAGTGCTGCTAAGGAAACTAGCTCTCTCTCTTGAACAAATTTCTTCATTTGCTAAGTTGGCTTATGAACTTCCACGTCTTGGAGAGAACCAAAATAGTAGGCCCATCTTTTTGGCTGTGCTACAACTTTGCACTCGATGTATCCAGGTTGTTCTTACTGATTATGACATACAGGTAGTAAGATATTAACGCTTGCACTATTAAGGCCCTGTCATGTACTATTCATCAAGCATAGACATACATCTGGTGGGAATTTGTGTGCAGGTTCAAGCAATTGGGTTGCAAGTGCTAAAGAACATGCTACAAAGAGGCACCAATGCAGAAAACAACTTTTTCATAATATTCTTTGTTGGGGAGAGTCTTAGAGATATACTCACTGTAATCCAAATGGTTTTAAAGGTACTTCTTATTTTTTAATGGTTTTAAAGGTATTTTTCCTCATTGTAGAAGTTCAACATTGACATCACTCTAAAGTAGCAGTGCATTTCAGAAACCCATAAACAGGGAAGCAGTGGCTATTGCTGGGGAGTGTTTGAAAATCTTAATGTTTTTGCAAACAATGTCACAAGATAACGAATGTCAGAAAGGTCTTATGCATCTGCTTTTGGAAGTCATTGTCTCTATCTTTTCAACATCAGAAGGCAGTCTTTCTCAGGTAATGCCAGGCCTGGAAATTAAATGTGAAACTGGTTTGTTTGTTCTAAGCCTAATGTTGATTGCCCATGTTAATGACAGGAAGTCAATGATTTAAGAAGCACGGCCATAAAGCTTGTATCTCAACTTGCTCAAATTCCATCCTCAGCAGTTTGTTTTAAGGATGTATTGTTAACAATGCCTATGACACAAAGGCAGCAACTTCAGGTACTTTTCTTTCTATATCACATTTGAATAACATCTGCAATCTCTTTATTTTGTCCCCAGACCCTTAATTTAGAGCCCTAGTAATTTTGATGTTCCGTTGAGGCTGCATCTTGACAGTGTTGGACTTTTGTCTCCTGTTAAACCCATGCTGTGTGACTTGAGTCCTAATAGCTTTATTGCCCTCATCATTCCATATAATCCAATGGCAGCATTCTTCCTGTTTATGTATAAGCAAGAACTTTCCAATCTTTCTCTTATTTTAATGGTTGAGACTCTTCATTTCCCTTATCAAAAGCCATATTGGATCTTTGCCCTTTATAGTCGGAACTTCCATAATCTCAGTTACCTTGGGTTAGGAGCTGGTGTCTCGAAACTCTAGAGCCATTAACATATAAAAAGGTGTTTCCATCTATATTGTGAGCTTTTTAATTGGTAACAGCTAAAGTCCCTCAGTCAAACAGTCTACTATCCTTTGATATACAAACCTGGCAAGACCTAAGAACATACTATTTATTGTGTTCCGGGATACACTGGTTGTTTTTATGCAACAATGACCCTGTAAGTTCCTCACTTCCTTTTGTTCTTCGTAAAGTTTATGACTTTATATTTTAGAGAGCTTCAGCAAGGGTAAAAGTGGGAGAAAGCTTATTAGCTGTAAGCAAATTCCCTGGTTGAGTCGTTATGATGAAAGTGAGAAATCTGTTTATGAATGCTATTTAAGGAAGTTAAGTTATAACAAATTTTGTATTTTCAGGGTATATTCCGTGCTTCAGTGACACAAGATCAGAATCCCACACATATGAAATCAATACTCCCACCTTTAGTGATAAAGATACCAGCACAAACAGAGGAAATTAAAGAGAGAAATTCCCTTCCAACCCCCAGAACACAGTCTGATAACGATGACGAGGAAGAGGAAGATGATTGGGATGCTTTCCAGTCTTTTCCTGCCTCTACAAACGAAGTTTCTTTGAGTTCAAATGTCGGAAGTGCTGCAGAAGAACCTATCTTGACTGGAGACTCCTCCTTTTCAGGTTCCAGTACTGTAAGTAATGTTCCCATAGAAAACTCTAGTTCCCTGCCTCTAAGCAAGGTGGGGGAAATCACTAACACAGGTCGAGAGGCCATTGAAGAGGAAACAACACTTGATGCAGTAGGTGGCAGTTTTCAGATAATTGAGCTTCACGGTTCACAAGGTAGTAGCCATGATACCGAGCAATGTGATGGCCACACTGAGGACAGGGATGGAGAGGTGCTAAGTCATGAAAATAATCAAACGTTGTTTGATACTCAATCTGTGGAAGTTGCAGAAGCAAACAGTGGGCCTTGTGCTGGTCTTCTTGATGAGAAAATTGGAGCAGTGCCAAGCCATGAAAGTGATCAGGCCATGTCTGATCTTCAACATGTTCAAGTTGCAATAGTATCCAGTGAGTCGTGTGATGAGCACAGTGACAAAACCAGAGCAATGTTACACAATGAAAATGAACAGGCCTTGTCTGATCTTCAACCCGTTGAAGTTGCATCAAAACATACTGAGCCATTTAATGATCACCATCAGGAGAGAGATAAAGAAGTCCCAAGCCTTGACAATGATCAATCCATGTGTAATCTGCAATCTGTGGAAGAAGTTATAGGTTTAATCCCAGTCAAAATACCTGAGAATGCTGAGCAGAGCAAGGAGAGCCCCTGCTGAAATAGATGATCTCCAACTTGCCTCAGGTCCTTTACCATTCGAATAGTCTTCTGGAAAGGCAGAGAATGAAGGACATACAGTACATAATTCGGAGTTGATTAAGACATTGATGACTGATGAGAGCACTAGGCCACATGAGGAAGTGGCATCGGTTCAGGAACAACGCCAAGATGACAACGATAAACCAAGCGTTTGTCGTGTTGACTGTATAAATTTGTTTAGGTGGCGTGCTGTTACTCCAAGCAATGGAGAATATTAAATTTTGGCATGGCCTCAAGGTAGTCTCCATCGAATTGACACTCTGGATGCTTATATATGACATGGTTGCCTGAGAGAGGGAATTAGGGGTTGGGTGTTATCACTGCAGAATTGCTTTTAACTGCTTGTTCTGAAGGTTGTCCTTTTTTTTCTCGATAGGACTCTTAATCTGTAGTGAGTTCCAAAAACTGCCCATTCTTTAGTTCTTGGTCCAATTGGTACTATAGCGTTGCTTTGGATAGTCGAATAGTTTGAGCAAAAAGAGCTCTACTCAACCGTACCAGTTTGTGGGTGTATGGCTGTGGATGTCGAATGCTCCATGATCGAGTTCAAAATGTGACCCGAATTTTGATGTTCATCTCCAGGAAGTTGTACCCTACTAGAAGATACAATGTGCTAAATCTGAATGTCATTGTTCTCATCGAGTGAAATTACCCTTCTACTCTTTTTTCTGATCTTGATGGCTCTGTTGATTGTTATTCACTATGTCACAGTTGGACAATATGTAAAATTGGCCTGTTTTCCTTCGATGCAGCAGATTCAGACGTGAAAGAAAAAGATGCCATTTCCTTCGCGGGAGAAAATTGATGTTTGAACGAGATACGTTTTGATGAGATATGCCAATATTTTGTCCCCGCACATTCAATCCTTGTTTGTCTATTAGTTCTCATTCTGTTTCTATAGTTCGCAACGAGTCATAAATATAATGGCCTTAATATAGCGAAATTCGTTGTAAGAGGCCATTTTTTTCCTAGTATTCAATGCATTCAATTTTAGGTCATTTTTCTTCAAATATTCAAGACATTTAATTCGGAGTGTGTATATGAAACCGGGGCTCCGGGAGGGGGAGATGTAACAAAAACTACCATGTCCCTTAACCTTGGTTAAGGTGCAATAGTAATCGTTGAAGATTTTGAGCCACATAAATAATTTATTTAATATTACAGTTAAAAAATTGAATTCTCAATTTATAAAAATATAGTAATTATTAAAATTAATCTACTTTTCACTTACTTTGATTTAATATTATAAAATTTATCTGGAAATATTTTTTTTTTTTNATAAACCAAGCGTTTGTCGTGTTGACTGTATAAATTTGTTTAGGTGGCGTGCTGTTACTCCAAGCAATGGAGAATATTAAATTTTGGCATGGCCTCAAGGTAGTCTCCATCGAATTGACACTCTGGATGCTTATATATGACATGGTTGCCTGAGAGAGGGAATTAGGGGTTGGGTGTTATCACTGCAGAATTGCTTTTAACTGCTTGTTCTGAAGGTTGTCCTTTTTTTTCTCGATAGGACTCTTAATCTGTAGTGAGTTCCAAAAACTGCCCATTCTTTAGTTCTTGGTCCAATTGGTACTATAGCGTTGCTTTGGATAGTCGAATAGTTTGAGCAAAAAGAGCTCTACTCAACCGTACCAGTTTGTGGGTGTATGGCTGTGGATGTCGAATGCTCCATGATCGAGTTCAAAATGTGACCCGAATTTTGATGTTCATCTCCAGGAAGTTGTACCCTACTAGAAGATACAATGTGCTAAATCTGAATGTCATTGTTCTCATCGAGTGAAATTACCCTTCTACTCTTTTTTCTGATCTTGATGGCTCTGTTGATTGTTATTCACTATGTCACAGTTGGACAATATGTAAAATTGGCCTGTTTTCCTTCGATGCAGCAGATTCAGACGTGAAAGAAAAAGATGCCATTTCCTTCGCGGGAGAAAATTGATGTTTGAACGAGATACGTTTTGATGAGATATGCCAATATTTTGTCCCCGCACATTCAATCCTTGTTTGTCTATTAGTTCTCATTCTGTTTCTATAGTTCGCAACGAGTCATAAATATAATGGCCTTAATATAGCGAAATTCGTTGTAAGAGGCCATTTTTTTCCTAGTATTCAATGCATTCAATTTTAGGTCATTTTTCTTCAAATATTCAAGACATTTAATTCGGAGTGTGTATATGAAACCGGGGCTCCGGGAGGGGGAGATGTAACAAAAACTACCATGTCCCTTAACCTTGGTTAAGGTGCAATAGTAATCGTTGAAGATTTTGAGCCACATAAATAATTTATTTAATATTACAGTTAAAAAATTGAATTCTCAATTTATAAAAATATAGTAATTATTAAAATTAATCTACTTTTCACTTACTTTGATTTAATATTATAAAATTTATCTGGAAATATTTTTTTTTTTTGGCTAAAAAATATCTTCTGTGTATAATTTTTAATGTCAAACTACTTAATTAACATGATTCTCAAATTTAAATGACTCATACTAATTCTCACTTATTTCTTTCTTCTCCCTTCCATATCTTTCTCATCTTTTCTATCTATTAATTTTAATTTTAAAATACATAGTAAAAAAATAATTAATTATTTAAAATACAAATATTGTTCAATGAATACTTAATTTTTTTTGTATTGTAAAGTGTGTTCAAACACACATTATTAATTAATTTTTTGAAAAATTTCAATCATATTCCTTCTAGTTTATCATACCTTTAAGGATATTTTATGTATTTTTTAAATCTACACCGACACCTCTATTTAGATTAAAAGACTTAACTTGAATACAATTTTATCAATTGTTCATGATATATTTTAGAAAAAATTTTATCTATATCCCATCTAAATAAACATATCTATAATTAGACCTTTTTGTTTTATGAATTTTTTTACAAATTAAAATTTGGGCAATTTAAATCGTATCCACTCAAATTTTAATCAACTTGCATTGAATTTTAATCGATTTGAATTTTAATACATAAAAAAATATAAATTTTAATCAACTTAAATTTTAATAAGTAAAAAATATATTTTAATAAACTTGAATCGAATTTTAATTACCACGAATTTTACAAAGTAAAAAAAATATATAAATTTTAATCGACTCAAATCGGATTAAATTTTAATCGGCACTAATTACTAAGGTAGAGCTCATCAAATTTTAATATATAAACAAAATAAAAGTTAATCAATTCAAATCAAATTTTAATTGTCTCAAATTTAATTGAATTTTATATAGAAAGATTATTTAGGGTTTATGTAGGGGTAATTTAGTATTTTAGATGAGTTTTTTTGTTAAAAATGGTGGTTTAACGGTAGAGGTGATGTTTTAATATAAACTAAGAAAGAGTTAATGATATTTTGGATAATAGAAAAGATATCTTTGAAGATATGATAAATTAGAATGAGTGTGGTTGAAAATTGTCTTCTATAATATAAAATATTGATAAATTTTAATAAATTTATTCGATAATTTCAAATAGACTGATTTAATGTCAATAACATTTTTCTCAAAATCATTGTGAAAGCACGGATTACCGCTCTCAATTTCTTTTCTTTTAGTTATTTTAGTTAGTCAAATACAAAAAACTCTCTCCAATTTACTCTCTATCCCACTTTCTAGTTTTTATTTCATCCAAATGACTCTTCAAATGTAAAGAGTCATTTAATCTCTCTAAATTCTCTCTTGGCCTCTTTCTCTTTCTATCTCTCTCTATATATATTATGTTTCTTTTAAATTATTAAAAGTTAGTGAAAGTTGGGTTGAATAATTAGTTAAAATAAAGAGTGTAGTTAGAGTGAATTTATAAAAATGACAAGTTAAAATAATAAATATAATATTTAAATAAATTTTGACTAAATATTTTAGAGTGTTGGATCGAAAATATTCTATGCGAGTTTTTATTTATATATTTGTTTGAATTAAAATTATTTTTAGATTCAGTATAGTAAAACTGTAAAAGCAAGCATTGCGGTACGAATAAACTGGCGGCTCTCCTTATCTTGTTCCTCACTCGCCAAACGAGCAAACTTGCGAAACGCAAACCAGAGGAAACGGCCATGTTTCCTTCTCCCAGACCCTTATAATCTTTCTCTCTCTCTCTGTGAAGATGTTATCAATGGCGATACAACCGAGTGTTAATTGTTCTTTCAGACCGTCGTCCTCATCAACAGTTCTCATTCCAAAACCGGTACTGAAACCCTTCGGAGACTCGATCAGTGTGAAGCCTTATGCCTCTTCTTTTCAGTCCTTGAAGCTTTCTGAGTTGAAATTCAGACGCAGCGCTAGAAACATCAATCTCTCCGCTTCTTCGGTTGCCGCCGCCGAAGCAATTACTGAAGAAACATCCCCCGGTGGTTCAGCCTCTTCACCTGAAACAGAGGTTCCCTCTTTCTTTCTTTCTCTCTCTCTCTCAATGTATACATGGGTTTGTGGATGCAAATGTTTTGGTTATTGAATTCTTCAATTTGATTGTTTTATTGCAGAAACTTCGAGTGGTAGTGAAGCCAATGGAAAAACCGAGGCTCGTGTTGAAGTTCATTTGGATGGAGAAGAACTTAGGTCTTGCACTGGACCAAACGATTCCTGGACACGGCACAATTCCTCTGAGTCCATATTACTTTTGGCCGAGGAAAGATGCTTGGGAAGAGCTTAAAGTGATGCTTGAAAGTAAGCCCTGGATATCCCAGAAGCAGATGATTATTCTTCTCAATCAGGCCACTGATATCATCAATTTGTGGCAACAGAGTGGCGGCGATTTAGCGTAAGCTTTTATGCATCTAGGGGAATTTTTGATTTCAGTCTTGCATGTTATGGATTGAAAATTATTGTTATTGTAACTTCTAGTAATACAGAGTTCTTGAAACTGCTTGACTTGTTCCGACTGCTATATGATGGAATGCCATATCTTTTCCCCCCTCAAACTATGTGTTGATTGGAATTCTACTTCTGTTTTTGTTGGCTATAGTTCATTTATTTGGACCTTACATACCATGCTTTTTTCTTGATGACTGGATCAATACTTGTGTATTAACTTCTGAAATGGTACATTGCTGACTAATTTTCACTGAAGATCTTGTTACACTGTTACCCATTCAAAGATGCATCCTTCTCTGTTAATCTCACTTAACAACAGTGTTTGAAACATAACTTAAAAGAAAAAGTACCTCAAATGGAAGGAAGAATGGAAAGTGCTATTGAAATAACTTATGGTTGTCATTTGGTAAAGTATAAATGAGTTTGTTTCAATGGTTAAACTTCCAAGGCCTGAATTTTTACTTAGAGAAAGTGCTTGCTGTTGGAACACAGGGGAGCGCTGGTAAAAAAAGTCGAGTTTTTCTTTACTTCCCAAATCTTGGTCTCCTCTTTACTTTAGCTTTTCAAATCACAATTATTTTAGAGAATTAGGACACTTACGACATTATCTTTTTTTTTTTTTGGGTCTCCCCACCTTCTTTCTAAATGCTTTGAGTTTCGTACTTGTTAGGCTAGTGAGTTGCTTGCTTAAGAATGATCACCTATTCCACATCAGCATATTCATAGCATGTTCTTTGATCGAAGAAAAGGCTTTATGATTGAGCATTATCACGAGGTTTGAGAGCAAGTCATTATTTTCATTTTGCTATTATCATGATTAGCATTTCATGAACATAAGCATGTAATGTGCATTTGAAAGAAGAATCACACTTTAATCCCCAAATGGTTTGATGTGTACTATTAATCCATAAAATCTATTTCTGTGTACATACTCGTAAAGGAAAGGAAGCAAGTCCAATGACCTCACATTTTCTCATTCATTCATACTGCTAGGTTAATTGCCAGTAATGTATGAGTTTATTAAATGAGAAAAGAAATTGGGACTTACAATGAATAGCATGCCTGGGCCAAAATGTCTCACTTGAAACCCAGTCCCTTCTAGATGTCAAGGACATCTTTTGAATTGGCATCCTTATTGATTTGAACTTTAGATTTTGATGAACCATCAGAGTTTCATGGGATTCCTTGATGATGAAAACCGGGACGTTCATCTGAATCTTCATTCCATGATTCAATTCGAGATAGCTCAACTGCAGCTCTCGCTGCTGCTGCAGCATACGTGGCTGATTCAAAAGCATCTTGTGCTGCAGCAGCCGCATCTCTGTACATTCTTGCCTTCATCGATTCGGAATATTTTTCATCCTTTGTGATTGACTCTGACAAATCTTGTGCAACTATTCCTACCTTGGGATCATTTAAGATGGCATCTTCTATCGGCTCAAGCTGCTGCTGTTTCTGATTGACATCGTGTTTCTCCTGCAATCATCAAATGGTGATCTCATTTCAGTTGTATTACTTTTAATGGTCTGACTACTAATATCAGCATCATGGTCATCATCATCATCGTTTATTGTTGCTGCTGTCATAGTTGTACCTGCATATTCACAGGAGTGTCGTCCTCAAGATGGAAGGTGATCCCATTATCCAAAGCAAATTGCTTTAGTACTTTCAATCTGCTTTCCAGGCTTGCTTGTCGTGTTGAAAGCTTCTGTATCATCTACAGACAGTAATCAGGAGAGAAACTTTTGTGAGAAATATATGTTGTGTCATCCTCATCCATGAAAAGTGAAAACCAAACTCTTACCTTAGGATTTACTCCGCAGTTGTTTCTTAACTCAATAGCACGAGTGGCAAATTCTTTCCCAAACCTTGAAACGAAAATTTCGCGAATCTGTTGTAGCTCTGGGAATTCTCCAATTCTTGAAGACGCAAAAATTAAGCTGGATATTATCTCCTTGAGCTCGTCAGGGCATTCCCTACATAGGATTTGCATTTGTAAAAAGAACTTAAAAACTGCTCCAAGGGTTATATAAGCATTTTGGAACTAATCAAAATGTATAACAACCATACACATGCAAACTAACCTGGTGTCCTGAAGGAGCACAAGTCCCTCAATGAGACGATAGCAGTAGTTTTCTATCATTGCAAACACATCCAACAAGTTATGCTCCTTGATCACATGCTCAACCTATGAAGATGGGTCAGTTATATACAAATTTATGTGTTTCATGCGGGCACTTGTGTAAATGAGAGAGAGAGACTAAATGAACAAAAACTTACACGAAGGAGAGCCTGCTCTTGATGACTGAGGTTGAGCAGCTGAATGACATTGGACTCAGCATGTGAACATCGAACATTGCTCTGTTTCTTGAAAATGGCAATCCTTGAGATAGCAAGATTAGCCAGGGGTTTGAGTTCCAATGTCTTGGATTTTCTTCCTAGCAGAGCATTCAGTTTCTTGCCCATCATAGCTTGTGCTGCTTTTCACTGGTCTGAAGCACCACAAGAACTCCTGAAGAAGCCTGGAGGCTTTTTATATTTAATGAATGTATGGGGGAACCTTGTGCAGGACTGTTTCACTCACTGTTTACTCTTCAAAGGATAGCCTCCTTACCTGTCATGAATTGTAATTTTTTACAGGTAAATATATCAATAGTCATCAGAGACAGGAGAACGTTCTGCAGGACTGTTCTATTGACCTCTGCCAAACAAGTTGTTGAATCGGAGTAAGATATCTCCATCTGCCCGCCAGTAGCAGAGGGGTCTCCGTGCCTGTTACATGCAATTTAGAAAAACAGACTAATTCAACTGCAATTAGTGTCAAAAGACCAAGTACCTTTCTTTTCTTGTCCAAAAAACCTCCTTTTTTCTTGTTAGAGAGAGATTAACTCTCCCACAGCAAGATCTAACACAGAGCCCAGCTGCAATTTATTTTATCTCGCTTGCAGTTAAGTCTGTTGAATTGTAATTTCTGACAGATGATATAGATGATTGTTCGTTAGAGGCGGAAGAACCATCTGCAGGACGGTCTTGCTGTTTACTCTTCAAAGGACATTCCGGCTTCTAAGGTGCTGTTTATTCTTGGCGTAGTTTGCTGGAGTCGCCAAAGTTTACATAAGGTAAGGGATCGCGAAACTTTCATCTTTTCTCTGTTGAATTAGCCCACAAGTGTAGTCAATGCATGGTGGCTTCTATTTTTCTAGAAGATGTCCAGAAACTTGACCTTCTGAGTCCAAGACTTTTCATAGGTATTGAAGCAATCACAATATTCATACGTGAGCCTAGTCAAGAAATCAATATCAATTCACTGGATTTAGATTTAAATTTAGTTTTAATGGATTTGGGTAGTAAAACAGCAGACACCCATTTGATTCATCAAAGCCAATACGAATTTGCCACACACGGCTGAATATACACAATTATAAATAAGTCGGGAATGAGTTGAGACAAATTTTAAAACGGCTAAATTTGCATATGATGCAAATCCGACAAGGCAAGGCCATTGTCAGCCCTAATTGACATGCCAATTCAACCCAATGCTCCTCCACCATGGCTGGCTGGAGGTACAAACATTAGGTGTTTTGGAAGCAGTTCATTAGCGCGTTAAACCTCTGTAGAACATCGGTCCAAGCATGGCATCTTATTGGAAATTTCGGACGGTGCACAAAAATATTAGCAGAGGCACACAAAGGTTCAACGCTGCATATTAGTCAATGACTCGTGGGGGCACCGAGATGACTTGACCGCCGTGAACCGAACCGGGTTACACGTTAATGACATCATAAACCTCTTTTTGGCTCACCGAGTTGGGCTATCGTAAGTTTTGAGTTGGGGTATAAGTTAATGAGACCATAGTAACAAGTTATTTACACAAAATATTGTATTATTATATTTATCAAACATATATTTTTATATAATTTTATTCAAAATAGTTCATTTCTGTTTTGAATTTGTTACAACATGTACAAAATCACTGAACACTGTTTTTATTACAGTGTATTGTTATATTATTTCTGTTACACTATTATAGAGTTCGGATATTAACAAATTTTAAAATTCAAACAAAGTGATATATCCTAAAATAAATGGAATATTAAAGTTCTTCCATAAAATTAGGAGATATTTAATGCATAAATATAATTTGAAAACAAAACTACTTTAAAAAAAAATACGCATGAATCAAGGTGCATTAGAAATTTAGAATTAAATGACCCTAAATTTTGGTGCTTAAGATAAATGTCTTGTTACATTTTTTAGGAAAGAAAATTTTACAAAATGGACATTTATGTCTTTGTATTTCAGCTGTGTACTTTTTTCTAAATCATTTTGTTATGTATATTTTTTTACAATTATGTCTAATTTAGTGTACCCACTTCCAAAGAACTCTTTTTTAAGTTTGTTTATAAAAATGAGCTTAAAAAACTCGACTCAAACTCATAAAATTCGACTTGTTTATATGTAAAATAGTTAAGTTACATATGTTCTTCTCTTTTTGAGCTTTATTTATGTTTGACTTGTTTAAGTTTGAACATTTTTCTAAATTCGAGTAAAAGAACGAGGTCGACAAGCTCGATTATTAGTCCTACTGGGGGTGTGAGTTCTTTGGCGGACTAGACTGAGTTGTATCTCGAGCCGGGTATTTCGATTAGGGGTGTTCAAATTTTTAAACGGCTGCAAGTTCCTATCCTACTCGACTCTACTTTACCCTACTGAACGGCTAGTCGTAAAAATCGGGTAGGAATGCGGAAGAATTTTTGGTCTTTCGACAATTATCGGGTAGGAACGTGGAATAGTCATCCATTTTCGTATTCCTACCCTACCCTACGTTACCCTAAACCCAAATCACATGCGGAGCTATTATGATTTTAATGTATTTCATATGGTTTAAAGTTTAAACTTAAATTAACTGTTATTGTATTTGTGTAACAATTATGGTGGATTGATGTTCATATTTTCTTGTGTTTTATTATAATTCTTGTTGTAGTTGTTTTAGATTTTAGTGTAAATTAATTTATAGTGTTGTTAAATTGGTGCATGTTATTTAATTAAATTGTTAAAATGATCTAAAAATTAATAGTTACAAAAATATTTATCCGATTTCCTACCCGATTAATCGGGTAGGAATACCACACCTATCGGGTAGGGTAGGCCAAGAAAAAACTCTTCCGCAAAGTATCGGGTAGGAAGACTGAAGAGCATATTTCTTACCCGTAGGGTAGAGTGAACACCCCTAATTTTAGTTAAAATTATTGAAATTAATTGTATTTTTTACATTTAAGAGGTATATTTTAGGAGTTAAAAATTTACAACTTATATAATTTATGAATAAAACTTAAAGCTTACAACAGAAACATTAAAAATTGGGCAGGTTGACTGGCGGGTTTAGCCAGCTGGGGACATGGGCCAGATTTGGGTCAGACGAATCCCATGGGCTCATTGTCGGACCAATCGGCTATTGGGCCACCACAGGCCAGCTCCTCCCTTTGGCACCCCCGGGTAGGGATGTTCAAATTTTCAATCGCTGCAAGTTCCTATCCTACCCGATCCGACCTTACCCTACTGAACGACTAGTCGCACAAATCGAGAAAGAATACAGAAAAGTTTTTGGTCTTCCGATAATTTTCGGGTAGGAATGCGGAATAACTATCCATTTTCGCATTCCTACCCTACCCTACCCGCAATAATTTTTTAATATATATATAAACTAAAAAAACCCTAAATCCTAATTACAGGCGGAACAATTATGATTTTAATGTATTTCATATGATTTAAAGTTTAAACTTAAATTAATTGTTATTGTATTTGTATAACAATTATGGTGGATTGATGTCCATACTTTCTTATATTTTATTATAATTTTTGTTGCAGTTGTTTTAGATTTTAGTGTTAATTGATTTATTGTGTTATTAAATTGGTGCATGTTATTTAATTAAATTGTTAAAATGATCCAAAAATTAATTGTTACAAAAATGTTTACCCGATTTTCTACCTGACTTCTTACCCAATTAATCGGGTAAGAATACCACACCTGTCGGGTAAGGTAAGCCAAGAAAAAACTCTTCCGCAAAGTATCAAGTAGGAAAACGAAAGAACATATTTCCTATCCGTAGGGTAGGGTGAACACCCCTACCCATGGGAAGGCAGCGGCAAGTTTGCCTTCTTGTTTTTCTTGCTCTCGTTTGGTTTATTCAAACACGAATTAGGGGTGCAATTTGAGTAGATTAGACTCGACTCAAGTTTAATTAGACATTTTCAGTACATTGACATAAATTTCACTACTAGGGTAAAAAATCGAAACTCAATTTTAATGAGGACTATACTGATGCTGGGAAAATATATTGGATGTGTAATTGTTATATCACGATATAAATAAGTCTGCAAGTGAACCCAGGGGCGAAGCCAAACTTTTTTAGTTGTGGACAACTTAATTATTTGTTAATTTTGTGTCATATTTATGAATAATATTTAAAGTTGGAATTCAACTTTGATATCAAAGGGGCTATGATGGTGAAGTTTATAAGCCCTCTGGGTTGTTATATAAATTTTTGAGTTTTTTTACAAAAAAGAGAAAAGAAAAATAAATTCTATAAAATTATAACTTTTATGAGCTATGTTATAATTTAGGATTAAAGTTACATTTTTTTTAGGATCAAATAAAAATTTTTGAGATAGTTGAAATTAATCCTAAATATTAAAATCAATTATTTTAATTCACGATCAACTGTGAAATTCTAAAAAATAGCGTCTCAAATTTATCTAAATAACAAATATTTTGTCGCCCTTGGAAAAGAGAAATTGAATGTGTTCCAAATTGACTCGTGTTGGCTCATCTTCTAATCTGACTCTATATTCAAATTTGTTTATAAGTAATCAAATTCTTGTTTCATTTAAAATTTAAAAACTATTAAATCTAAAAAATCAAGTATATGAACGGCCAAGATCACTTCAAATTTTTTTGATAAGTAGGATCACTCCATAATACTCTATTGTTTTTATAGAAAATCAAAATGTTCTCACCCACCGGACATATGGGCCCACATCCAAAGGGGCTATCAAAGACAAATGATGCCACACTTGTTTGTAAAATACAAATTTACCCATGAACTTTGATAATATTTCACTGGAGGCAATGTCTTAAATTTTTTGAAATTCTAAATATACCCTACATGTTTTAAAAATTGCAGTAAGGACAGCTGCCCCCACCGTAGATTAGCCCCTGAGTGAACCCCAATAAAATTCATAATCACTCAGACATGTAATACACAATTATCTCCATGATAGGAAGTTGATCCTATTTTATCCTTTTCGTTATACCGTTATTCCCAACATTTATTCCAATATTGGTATTGGGTTTTTGGAACTCAAGTCTTATTAGAATTAGTGAATTTAAACTCAACTACAATTAAATTTGAATTTTAAACCGACTTGTGCAATCCAAAGATTAAATCCGAATTGAATCATATCTCAAAGAAAAATTTTCAACTTGAAATTTGATTTCAAGAATTAATTTAGAATTTTGAGTTTAGGTGTGTCATCCAAATTTAAGAATTTAAACACGAGTAATACTCAAAGTTAAAAGATTCAATTGGATTTGAATACAAAATTTTATAGTTTAGATTAGACAGCAATCGAATCTTTTTTATGTGTAATGATTAATCACTATTATTAGTTTCATATATAACTATTAAAATAAAGTCTAAATGAATTACAAGTCCAAAAAAAAGTAAAACAAAATCTTCAAAAAAGGATACGATACAATCTTTCAAAGGGAGAAACACATTGGAGATCAACCCGTGTCTTTAGCAAGAAATTAATCCCCCAACGTCGGTTGAGAGTATGAAGGATGATCAACTAAATTAGGTCAATTACCTACCTCGATCAATCTCAATCTTGCTCACGTTGCACTTACAATGAGAAATTGAGAATACAAACATGGTTAAGCTCTTTTCATGCGAAATTGACACAAGATAATAGGAATCAAAACAAGTAAAGGGCATTGTCATTTGTTCTGTGGCATTAGTGATTTGGGTACACGAAGATCTAATCTAATCTCATACTTAATGAGAACCGTAACCCACCCAAATGTGACTACCTCTTTATTTGTTTTTGGTTCAACAGTCAGAGATGTTTAGATCAATTTATGCGCATATCGACTAATTCTCTTTCCAATCTAGTTAAAAACAAAGCATCTACACCGAGATTAGGATATTCATGAACGATAAATTTTTTATAGTCTGACCTCAAGAAATTGTCAAGATTCAAATTCAAGACGTCTGAATTTACAACTCATCTCTGTTATCACTTGAATTATTTTAGGTTGTGACTAGCCCCTTTTGGGGCAGAAAGAGTTCCTAACACCAGAAAGAGCTCCTAACACACATAGAGCAATCACATATGAACCTAACAAAAACAACCCTTTAATTCACATGACAAGTACATGCCATTGTTCAATGCATACACGCAGACTATATAGTCAAAATGTGCGTCAATTCACCCAACTTCCCAATTCGGGGGTCGAAAGAAGGACCGGGTGGTTGTGGTTTGGCGGTAGTCAAAATTCTAATTAAATAAATGGTTCCAATTTGATATAATTTTCCTATAGATTATTTTTTAAAACTCATATCTAAAACTACATAGTATTCGTATATGTTCAAAACTCAGAATCCCATCTGAAAAATCGAATCCGAAAATTCAATCGGTCCGAATAACAGGATTAGAGCTAAATTTTATCAAATTATATTTTATTTTTATTTAATAATCACTTAATTTTGTCATGTATTTATGTATGTTTATGTAATTCAAATTGAATAATATTCATATATAATATTGATAAATTTAAATTTAAATATTTAAATTAACGATGAATTAAAAAACACATGATATAAAAGATTAAATTTGAATAGAAATTCTAAGTCTTAATTGACAGATATGGATGCGACTAATTATAGTGCTCACATTCTATTTGTTGTGCATCTAAGAGGAATATAAAAGACCTTTCTAAAGATCACGTTAAGTGGTTGGGGGTTGAAGAGTTGATACACCACCACCACCACCACCACCACCTCCTCCTCCTCCTCCTCCTATCTAAAAAACCCACATTAAATCCCAAGCGTTGACGTGTTTCATTGTTGATCAGTCGGCTTTGACACGTCAAGTCCTTTGACCTCCCGACAGTTAAGAGTCGGCTTGGCTGGCCTGGTTTGGTACACCCACATGCAACTGCATTTATTACTCACTAGTACCCCCTCCCCGCAACTCCCCTCCACTGGGGTCCCTTTCTTTCTTTATTTAACTTTAACTTTAACTTGTTCATCTGATTGTGTTTGGTATTTTTCTTACACGTTTATTACAAAGCAACTTGAGAGGGGAATGACCCATTTGATCTCATTGATTGAGTAAAATCCAATAAGGGACAAAATACTAAACTCGAAAATCTTGAGGTTGAGTGTTTCTTATAGTTTTACAATTCAAATTTAATAGACTAGCGTGTGTTTTTTGGTTGATTAAAAAGGTGATCAAGGATGATCATATATAGTAACTCCAAAGACGTTATCTTAAAGTTCTCATTAATTATAGAATGTTTAATTTGAATTATAGTTATTGATTTGAGATAATTTAGCCTATCACCATAGCACTATCAAAAATAAGATAGACATTCAGTTCCTACAGTAATATTTGGTCTTTCAGGACTACTAGTATAGACGAGTTCAAATCCATGACCACTAATAAATGACGAAACTTTCACCTTCTACTAAAGCCAATTAGGCTACCACCTTGGTGGTTAAACTAGTATGTGTCGTAGGTGATTTAAGTGTATATGAATTTACGTTGTACCAATGAGTTTGAAAAATAAAACAATAATTTATTTTTTATTGTGTTTATTCTACTTTGATTTGAACATTAAAGGTTTGAATCACATAAATAATTTTTTTGTATATGAGAATAAGATTGCGTATTTCTAATTTTTTTTTGAAGCTGTGATGGTTACACTGTCACCAGGGCCAGCCCAACAGTACGGAGAAAAAAAAACATGGGCTTTAGACTTTCAATTTTTAGAAGGCCTCATAATTTTAGGTACATCATTAGCCCACAAAAAAGTTAAATACATTAAATTTTAAGTCTTACAAAAAAGTCCTAAAAAAATAAATTTAATCAAAATTTTTATTGCAATAATTTAAGCCTATAATCTAATTCATATCATTAAAAACTTAGAAATTAAAAAACATAAAAAATACTCAAAAGTCAACTCATATACTCTCTCTCTCTTTCTCTCTCTTCTGGTAAAATAAAATAAAAAAAAATTAAAATTAAACACTCTTTCCCCTCTCTATAGTAAAAAAATAAAAATAAAAGTTGAAATCCCTTTCTCGACAATATTAACATATTTTTTTTTATTTCTCTCTCACATAAAAAATTAAAAATAAATTAAATTTTTTTAAAAAAATAATATTAAAAATAAAAAGACTTTTATTTAATATTTTCGCTTTAGAGATTAAATTGGCTCGAGCCGCCCCGACTCTCAAGGGTATGCTTTTTATAAATTTATCCTCCAAACAAGGGAGAAGGTTCAGCACGAGCTTGGAAGCAACTTTGAAACGGAATTTGTGTCCTGCTACCAACTTTTGGACTTTGTCCGAACTGATGTGAAGTTAAAGGAATTTTTATTGTTTCTTATAGAATTGTTAGGTTACCATCTCAAAAGAAAACACAAAACAAAAAGAAAGAGAAAAATAAAATTATATGGAAAAAAAACATAAACATTGAGGTAATAATAAAAGAGAATCAAACGTTATGGTGTCATCGTGAACTTCAGTTGTTTTGGTATTGTACCGAAATTGATCCATGATTATGGGTTTTAGTTTGATTAGTTTGTAATCATTGATTGTAAACATCATAAAGTAATGTAAAATAATAAAATTCACTTCTATAACGTTTTTATTAGATGATAAGTAAAAAGACGGTATGAAAAAAGTTACTTTCCAATATTACTTAACAACCTTTATCAAAAATAGATAAAGACTCGAGAATGAATAATAAAAGCACTGCTATAATCCTTACCAATCACACGTGATTAATTAAATGGGAAAGCTGAGCGACAAGACTTTTCACCAGTGATTGAAAATGGAAGGAAAATAAGTAATTTTGGAGTAAATGAGAAGTCCGTGGCCTAATAGTCAATTTTCATTAAGATTTGGGGATATTATGTTCACTTTTGGGTACTTGTCATGATGTTCAAAGCTTTTCCTAGAAGCAGGAGAGGGGGACAGAAGTATTAGGAAAGAAAGAAAGATGAGTAAGAGAAAACAAAAGCCATTGTCACAGTGCATTGTTTTTTTATTCCAAACTTTTCTTTCACGCAAACACAACATTCATACCTTGGTCATTTATTAGACATGTATAAATATATGTATGTATGTACATGTGTATATTTTAACGAGAGGCGAGTTTAATCTTGAACATGAGTATGAAATTGAGTTTAAATTTGTACATGAGTTTGAACCTTGTTCATTCAGTCAAATGAGTTGGACCAAGTTTGAATTTAGAAAAAAGATCGAACCGAATCTGAATAAGATTGTTAAAACTTTTCATAATCCCAAATTAATGTCGAGTACTATTATTACAATTCACGAGAAGTGTCTAAATAATGTTGTACTCAACTCAATTTGGTTCGTTTTATCTCCTAATTGCCATTATGTGATAGAAAGTTCAACAAACCTCAATTAAATCATTTACAAATTAGAATAGGCCAGTTTAACCACAAATAATTCATACGTCAAAGAAATGATTATCGATTTGCCAAGTAGTTCGGATAAAAAGGTTTCAGGGTTTTCACATTAATTCAAGTCCTAAGTTCGAGTCATACAAGAGAGCTTGGTTTACTTTAATGTCCGAAATTTGCGAACAATTAAATAATAATAAAACGAAAATCCCAGAGGAAATAAACAAAAAAAAAGGAACAATTGGAAAAAAATTGAAGGGTATGATCAATTGGTAGAACTTGCCTGTCACCATATATATGGTGTCGTTGGGCAGCTGGGGGTGGTCAAAGAATAAATAAATGTGTGTTTTGTACAATATTTAACGAAAGGCCTCAAGTGTCCACCATTTGTCTTTCAATAATTAGTGAGAGAGACACCGGAACTACATCCAATTAAACAAGACAAAGAGCCCAAGACTTGAGAACAATAGCATGTAAATAAACAGTTTAGAAGAAATCGATCTATGGGTGAGTTTGGTGGTTTTGTTAGATGTTACAGTAGTACAAAATAGAGGTAAGAGTTAGAAGATAAGGAAGAGCACACATATTATTGCAGTTCATCTTCACTCTAATGAACTCTCTTCCTCCTTATGGAAGAAGATAAATTTTACACATGTAGAGATTACAATTGGTGTGTCCTATGTGAGGGAGTGCCCCCTTCCTATTTATACTCACAGGTGAGATAGTTCTCACGTCATCATCACATGGTCTCCACGTTTATTAAGGTTTCATTGAGAGAATATTTAACCGTTAGAGACTACATTCTCTAAGTGTGACGTGACTTTTCTAAAACATAATGAGATGACATTGTGGCTTATCTTCGAGCTTGGAAACGCTATAGTCTTCCATATTTATGAAAAATTGTATTGTGAGGTCATAATGTTTGGGATGATCTATTATTCTTTTAATCAACTCGTGAATAAAAGAGTGCAATTCAAACTCTTGATTTGAGTTAAAACATCGACTTTCCTCGTGTAATGATATTGACGAGCTGGTTATGATTGTCTAAGCAAGGACGAATTGAATATTAAATCTTTCTGCAAGTAAGATATGAAGAGATTTTTCTATATTATTTTTGATATTATTCCTAGTATCATCACTAAACATGACATACAATACAAGTACATCTATTCTCATTCTTTATAATGTATGTTTTTTTTGGTAAATCTTTATAATGCACGTTGACTAGTATGTGAACATTATATTTAGGTTGGAGCTTGGAGTAACCTTGAATCTTGCGATCATGTCGTGTCTGTATGTTTGCGTGTATGAGAGACAACGCATCCTCGCATGGCTGGCGTGTAGGCAGGGTGCGGAGATCAAGCCCCCTTGTGATGAATATATATATGGACTATGGAGTCCTACCTAACCCCTCCAACTATACAATTGAAAAGTTACATTTTAATACCATCACTCTCTTTTCAGCCGCCAAGAATTACTTTTGAGTGTGATATGAAAAAAATTTTGGGGCCATCATCTCATCGCTTACAATTAGGTTTGTTAATGAAACGATCCGATAATTCGAACTCAAATTCAATTCGATATCTTATATTTCAAGAATTCGAATTTGGATGTACCTATATCCGATCTGATTATGATTCAATCTGATTTATTTACATATTTTTATAAAAATATTAAAGAATTTAAGTGATTATTTAAAAAAAATTAGTTAAAAAATAGGTATAATTTATTAAAATTAAGTTAATAAAATTGTTCAGATCAAACCGGATTGTTAGATTATTAACGGATTCAAATATAAAACACAAAAATAAAATTTATCAAATTATCTGATTCGGATCAATTAGAATCCAATTCAAACCCGATTCGTTGGCAAACCTACTTATAATATGGCTTGAATGCGTTAATAATTACTACAAAAAGGAAAATAAAAGAAAAAATTAACTTGACCCGAATAGGTTTGAAAGGGTTCTTAAACTTGGACCCATCTTTATATTAGTGTGTAAACAAACCCATGTGTTTTTAAGTATATAAACCCCACCCCACGCAAAAGCCAACTTGTACAGCAAGAAACACCGCGTACCTGATGCATGCATCAGTAGTTTTCTTCTATTGGGACCCATTACTTTTTAGTATCAAATTTTGGTTAGCTCAGATTAGAAAACTAAATAAAACCTTAAAATGCTTTTTTAAAGAGGAATGATATTACTATACCTTTGTATCCTTTGAAATGAGTCGTGCCAAATTGAAAACTTTGGGGTAAAAATGTTACCCACTACGGAAGAGACAGTACGAGTAGGACTAAAGTCACAATCCAAGAGGGGTTATTTTTTGTTCGTATTAAATAATAATATGATGACACTAACCCGACAAATGCATTGTTATGCGTGTTCCGATTGTTTTTCAATTAAATCCAACATTTAAAATTTTTCAAATTCACGTAAATAAGTCGTGTCATTTTTACATTCTTGTCATGAAATCAACTATAACCCTCTAATTTTATATCGGATTCTTATCGTGTTGTGCTAAAAATTATCAACAGAAATACGAGTAAGATTAGATATTAAAGTCGGAAGGCTTATCAACTAAAACTGTAATCACTGGTCGACAATTTTCATTAACTAGATATATAGATGGCATACCTTACATCTCATTTTAAGAGGGAAACTAAATCTGGTATTATTCCCTTTCTTTTAAGAAGATCAATGAGTTGTACTAAAGCTAGAATTTCTGGTAATTACTAGGTGAAGTTTTCAAATACTGTCCTGCATTTTTCCATTATTCTCAAGGTCATTTTATTATTTTGGGTTTTTTTTTTCGTTTCTAATTATGGTAAATAGCAGTTTGCAACCAAAAAGAATAAAAAAATTTCAGTTTGCACCATCTAAGATCAATTGTTTCAAATTGCACCCTCAATTAAATTAATTAGTAGCAATGTGTAAGTGTGTGACTCGAACCATAATGTTTGTTGTGATTTTCATCAAATTGTCAGACATGTTAAATGTACGTGATGATTTTTGTCAGATTATGGCGTTTCCCCTTTTGGCATACGTCTCATATTCTTGTCAATCCAATAAAAATTATCATGGTTTTATGGTTGGGATTGCGATTTTCGTCAAATTGACAGTCACGCGAAATGCACGTGATGACTTTTATTAGATTATGATCCTTCCCTTTTTCACGTACGTCTCACATGGCTGTCAATTTGATGAAAATCGCAACCAACATTATGATTGGGGTCACATTGCTCTCACTAATTTAATTAAGGGTGTAATTTGAAATAATTGATCCTTAAGGGTATAAACTGAAAATTTTTTAATCTTTTGGGGGTGCAAACTGCCATTTTCCCTTTTAATTAAGCAAGAATCTCAGTTCACCTAACCCCCTCATCATAAGTTGGGGACCTAACATTCCAACCCCTAGCCTTTCACAAGAATAGAATTCCTGAGTGTGCTATCAGTTGAGTACCAATGCTCCTAAATTGGTTATCAATGTTGTTACTAGTAGGTGCGATTTTAAAATGCCTTGCATACTGAAAGTTCAAAATTTATACTCATGAAGCACTCAACCTACACACGATATATGGCCAAGTCACTAAAATTCATCCCCCTAGGGCTAGATGGGACGATGTGGGATTTCGTAGGATGATTCCATACACTAACTGTTACTACTCCAAGCCTCTGCTCCGTCGGATTGGAGTGCATAAGGACTGCGCATAAACTTCATAATTTTTACACGACAAGGGGTCAATAGTTTTGACACCAATTAGAATGCTCAAGACTTTACATTGTATAACATTGTCCACTTTAAACTAGGCTCATATGATTAATCACTCCACGTATACTTTACCAACCCGAGCCAGGATTGATGTTACATTTTGTGAGATGAAAAAGTCATTTCCAAAAACTGTTCCACTACTTTCTATCTACCCTCTATTGCTATCTTTCCCACGTTATCTGCAATTTGCTCTTTGAGCAATTAATGAATTTTTTGTTTTTTGTTTTTTTTTTCCGTCTGTTTGATGATCAAGAAAATGGATTATTCTTTGAGAAAAAGTAAAAGAAAAGGAAATGGAAAGCAAAGAAACAATAAAAAGAGTAACAAGTCAGAGCTGTAATATATCCACAAGGAATGAGTAGTCATTTAGGTGAAGACAGGCCAATGAAATGATTGTGGAACTTCCTTGTGTTCCCATTCTTTTGGGTATATTGTGATTGTAAGTGTAGTGACTTGATGGGTCTAAGTGCTTAATCTTGAACCCTATATGTTTTATGACAATCTCTAGGCATTCTTTCTCCCCGCAAGGAGATTACAGATTTATCATATGGATAAAATTGTGCTGCTCATAGTTATTTAAAATATAAAATTTGATAAATAATTCGATAAACAAAACATTACTCTTATCATATTATGTGTTACAAGTAGAAATTCAAAAGTTAATAATAACATGTCTTCTATATTTGTTTCTTGAGTCGATTATTGAGTTTTTCTCTACCCACATAGTATTTAGGAGAAAAAAGGACTAGATCATAATAGAACTTATTTATTCCATTTTTATAAGAAATAAATGCAATTCATTTGTTTTTTTTTTGGTTTTTATACCTCCATTTATCACATTTATGGTTGTTTTTATCATTATTGTGGTACCTACAAAAATGGTAAAAATAGATATTACAATAGTGTTAAAAACAACAATAGTGGTAAAAATAATCACAAATGTGATAAATCGTCCACAAAAATGATAACTTTNGGGTTTTTATACCTCCATTTATTACATTTATGGTTGTTTTTATCATTATTGTGGTACCTACAAAAATGGTAAAAATAGATACTACAATAGCGTTAAAAACAACAATAGTGGTAAAAATAATCACAAATGTGATAAATCGTCCACAAAAATGATAACTTTTTTATACTAAAGAAATGTGGTAGAAATAGTTACCACAATATTGGTAAAAACACTAATAAAAATGGTAAATCATCCAAACAAATGATCAATTTTTTAATTATAAAATAACTTACAAAAATTATAAAAATATTCATTAAAATAATAAATTTTAAGAATACGATATCCAAATTTTTTTTGTCGGGATGATAGTCAAGTCTATGTTTTTTTTCATGTNGTGGTAAAAACACCAATAAAAATGGTAAATTATCCAAAAAAAAATGATCAATTTTTTAATTATAAAATAACTTATAAAAATTATAAAAATATTCGTTAAAATAATAAATTTTAAGAATACGATATCCAAATTTTTTTTGTCGGGATGATAGTCAAGTCTATGTTTTTTTTCATGTGGTGAGTCCTGGCATTTTTCTGTTGAAAATTTAAGAGACCAGTCCCATCAGGGGAACAATAGAAATAAATAAGAAAGCAAGATAAAAAAAAAAATAAATAAGTGGGTCTGAATATTGGTGACGACCCTAGCTCACAACTACCCCAACCGTCAACGTGCCCCTTCCAACTAAACTATGACTACTATTCATTAAAATTTTTATTTTTTTTTTGGTCTTTTTTCTTGTGGCTGAAAAAAATACCCTTATTTAGAAGGCAATTCATNAAAGATAAAAAAAAAAAATAAATAAGTGGGTCTGAATATTGGTGACGACCCTAGCTCACAACTACCCCAACCGTCAACGTGCCCCTAGCAACTAAACTATGACTACTATTCATTAAAATTTTTATTTTTATTTTTGGTCTTTTTTCTTGTGGCTGAAAAAAATACCCTTATTTAGAAGGCAATTCATTATTTCTAGTTTTTATCATCTATCGTAATTTTTTGAAGAGAAAATATTCAATTTACCTCCATTTTGAAAGAATGACATTTTTACCTGTAGAGAAAATTCATCATATTCATAACTCACCTGAATTTCAAAGGATTGAGGGTCGTCTTGTGACTTTGATTCACCCTCCTCAATTACCTAGGGGAGTGAACTTGAACTCCTCAATGGCCAACCTCCTTAGAGCATGTGAAGAGTAATTTCGAGTTTCAGTGGTTTCAACGATGAATTGTCGACCTTTAATATAAAGTCTTTGTAGCCTTCTTACTTTTACATATTACACATGTAAAAATATNTCGTTTTGAAAGAATGACATTTTTACCTGTAGAGAAAATTCATCCTATTCATAACTCACCTGAATTTCAAAGGATTGAGGGTCGTCTTGTGACTTTGATTCACCCTCCTCAATTACCTAGAGGAGTGAACTTGAACTCCTCAATGGCCAACCTCCTTAGAGCATGTGAAGAGTAATTTCGAGTTTCAGTGGTTTCAGCGATGAATTGTCGACGTTTAATATAAAGTCTTTGTAGCCTTCTTACTTTTACATATTACACATGTAAAAATATAAACTTGTAGATTAGCTTTGGTTGATTTAGAATTTAAAGAACAAGTCCTTATTGCGAGTGTCAATATCAAGTCACCAAAATGCAGTGAAGCTACCATCGTACTTAAGAACAGAAGGTTGGCAGATGGTCTTATGGGATTTGCTTATCGTTTCAATATATAGAATAATAATACTCCCTTAATCACTATACTTGGGATAACCTAACTAAGTCAACTCTATTGTTGGCACCCTTACTTCTCTATTGCAGCATTGTCGACATCGAGCAATTATTGTCCATATGGTTGGGGGATAAAATAAAAGCTTCCATGGTACAAGTGCAAAAATATTATAAGTACATAAGAAAATAGAATAGAAAACTACAGAACACGAGAGAGATTACATGATTTGATTTATAAGACTTCGATCATCAACAGTGCACAGCAACAAACGCTTCATTCTAAATAACAAGGATTATGAAAAGAGCTCTAAAACCGGGAGGGGAGGGGAAGGGAGGGGGACCCTTGTTTCTTGTTTATACACTATTTTTTGGAGAACCCCTAATTTCTTAATTGAAGCTACTTCTCTAGGAAATTGGTCATCCCATAAATTTTAATTAGGATTGCTACCCCCCACCCCCAAAACCTTGTACATATATGGGTTTAGGAGTGTTCATGGGCCGGGCCAAGCCCTTGAATTTTTTTTTGGGTTGGATTTGGATAGTGTAAACCTAAGCCTTTACTCAAGTGAGTTATTGAATTGACCGGATTTCGAATAGTGGTAGGCTACCTACGAGCCTATTGAGTAGGTTTGCTAGGTGGGCCTGTTCGAGGGCTTTTTTATATACAATTTTATTTAAAAATAACGAATATTTTTGTAATTTAATAATTNTAGTGAGTTATTGAATTGACCGGATTTCGAATAGTGGTAGGCTACCTATGAGCCTATTGAGTAGGTTTGCTAGGTGGGCCTGTTCGAGAGCTTTTTTATATACAATTTTATTTAAAAATAACGAATATTTTTGTAATTTAATAATTATGCAAATTATATTTTTAAATTAAAAGCAGAGTCAAAATGGATAAAAATAAAATAATGAATAATTTTATTTTTGATTAGAGGATGAACTACATCAAATAGAATGAATACATCTCAACTAGGTTGACGTCTACTCACTTATCTATCATTTGAATTACTCTACCCTTCAAAACTTATATGTTTAATACATAGAAAAGAAAATAATATATTATTTATAATATCTAAATTTTTTAAATTTCAAATTTCGACATTATGAGATTTATTTTAAAATTTTAAATTTAATGGTTTAAAAATATAATTTTTTTTCAAAAGAAAGGTGGACCGGCTTGGCGGGTGGGCTCTTGGGCCAGGTAATGGGTTTTGGGGACGAACTCAATCCCTCTTTTTAAATATATTAGCAATATACGACGTGCGTTGCACATAAACAAATTTAAATAATATTTTTTAATTATTCATTTATTCTATAAATATTTGAATAACTAATCTATCATTTATTTAAGTATCTCTCAAATCCCTTTAGTCATTTGTCTATCTAATTATATTATAGAATTATTAAGTTTTCTTTTGTTAACTAGATTGGTGAGATCACCTATAATATTATTATATTATTTCTTACTAAAAAATATAATATAATATATATTTGATCGTGTAATTCAAATTGGTAATTACATGTATATAATAATTTAACATATATAGGATTTTACTTCTTTGTATACATATAGAAAATTTTATGTAACTGTACTACTAATAAATTAGTTCAAAAGAATTTAGAAGTCTTTAAAAAAGAGTCCAAAATAAGTTAAAAGTCAAATAAGATTAAAAAATAAAAATTAGATGAAAGTATATAAGTGAGTATAATTGACTTTAGTATAATAATTAGAGATTAAATAAAAAATTAAAAAATTTTCATAAATACTCACATTTATAAGTAGTATAAATTCAATTCAAATTCAAGCAAATTAATTATCGGACCTATCAAATTTCGAGCCGAATAACGGTATCTGTTACCCCAACACATAAACACCCCTATATGGGTTGCAACTGAGTTAGCTAGATAGAACCAGTCTTTGGTTTTGAGGCTTGAGGCTCATAAAAATTTTCAGTCATAATTAAAAAATAAAAAGAAGCTTTTGTTTCCACATCAATCATTACTGATACTTGTGAGCTCCAGTGCATCAGATTATAACACTAATCTAAGTCAAAAGAAGAAATGGATTTGATTGAAATATCCCTCAAATGTGAACCCAATAAGGCTAACTCATGACAACTAGATATGTATTCTCAGGCAAATCACAAACTCGGTATAAAAAATAATAATATTATTTAAATTTAATTTATTGATATAATTTATCATAATCATTGAATTGATTACGAATGCTAATAAATTTTTTGGACAATTATTAAATCAATCATTTTAAATGATTAGGTCAATTAACAAATTAGGTACTATTGGTCTATAAAAGATGGGAAGAAGCAAAACCTCAACTTCCCACCTTTTTCTTTTATTGAATGCTCATATTAACCATGCCAATTATAAAATATAATAAAGAATAAAGGAAGTGTAACGAAGAAAAGAAAAAGACAGCACGAATTGGAAGATTAATTATTTGAGGGGGTTAGGACATTAAATTAAAAAAAAAAAAAAAAAAAAGGTCCAGCTAAGAGAGCGTTGTGTGACGTGAAGTTGATCATTTAATCCTCTCATCTGCCTCCATTAATTGATTGCTCATTGATCCAATTTTAGCCTTTAAATCCCCCACCTCCCCGTCCTCTCTCAACCCTCATATCCTCCTCCTCCTCCTTCCTCATCTCCATTCCCTTCTTCTCTCTGCAGCTGAAAATGCCACAAATCTTACCAGATTTCTCTAGCTCTGTCAAGCTCAAGTATGTCAAGCTTGGGTATCAGTACCTTGTCAACCACATTCTCACCTTCTTGCTCATACCCATCATGGCCGCTATTGTTGTCGAGGTCCTCCAATTAGGTCCAGAAGAAATAATAAACATATGGAATTCCCTCCATTTCGACCTAGTCCAGGTCTTATGTTCTTTTTTCCTTATCATCTTCATAGCCACTGTGTACTTCATGTCCAAACCTCGTTCAATCTACCTCGTCGACTACGCCTGTTACAAGCCTCCAGTCACTTGTCGCGTACCATTCTCAACGTTCATGGAACACTCGAGGCTGAACCTTATAGACAACCCGAAAAGTGTAGACTTTCAAATGAGAATTCTTGAACGTTCAGGGCTTGGAGAAGAGACATGTTTGCCTCCGGCGATTCACTATATCCCTCCAAAACCCACCATGGCAGCAGCTAGAGGTGAAGCAGAGCTTGTTATTTTCTCCGCTATTGATTCTCTGATGGAGAAAACTGGTGTTAAACCGAAAGACATCGATATTTTGATAGTGAATTGTAGTCTGTTTTCACCCACTCCTTCCTTGTCAGCAATGGTGGTGAACAAGTACAAGCTGAGGAGTAATATAAAGAGTTATAATCTTTCTGGTATGGGTTGTAGTGCTGGCTTGATCTCCATGGATTTGGCCCGAGACCTTCTTCAAGTTCATCCAAATTCGTATGCTCTTGTTGTTAGTACTGAGATCATCACACCCAACTATTATCAAGGAAAAGAAAGAGCTATGCTTCTTCCAAATTGTCTTTTTCGGATGGGAGGTGCTGCGATGTTGTTATCAAACAAGAGGCGTGAAAGGACTCGAGCCAAGTACCGATTAGTCCATGTGGTTCGAACCCACAAAGGTGCAGACGATAAGTCCTTCCGGTGTGTTTATGAAGAAGAAGACCCACAAGGAAAAGTTGGGATCAATCTCTCAAAAGACCTAATGGTCATCGCCGGCGAAGCTTTGAAGTCCAACATCACCACGATCGGACCTCTAGTCCTTCCGGCGTCGGAGCAGCTCCTCTTCCTCTTCACACTCATCGGCCGGAAAATCTTCAACCCCAAATGGAAGCCCTACATTCCTGACTTCAAACAAGCTTTTGAACACTTCTGCATCCATGCCGGAGGGAGAGCTGTGATCGACGAGCTCCAGAAGAACCTCCAGTTGTCTGCTGAACACGTTGAGGCCTCAAGAATGACACTGCACCGATTCGGTAACACTTCTTCTTCTTCATTATGGTATGAACTGAACTATATCGAGTCCAAGGGAAGGATGAAGAAAGGAGATAGGGTTTGGCAGATAGCTTTTGGAAGTGGGTTTAAGTGTAACAGTGCAGTTTGGAAGTGTAATCGCACCATTAGAGCACCAATTGATGGGCCATGGCAAGACTGCATTGATAGGTACCCAGTTCACATCCCAGAGATTGTGAAGCTATGAAGTTTTTTAAATGGGTATTGATAGGGTTCATATTTATTGATGTTGGTATGTAGTTGTTTGTCAATTAGTTATTTCCATCTGCCAAATGTGGTGTGAGAAAATTCTGCATTGCATTTAGTTCTGCGTCATAAGATGTTTATTGTTGTGCCCTAAAAACTGTAATTTTCAGAGATACCCATCAAGAAATATTATGTATGTATGTATGTACGTATCATTTGTAAAACCCTATAAATGAATCAAGATGTATACAAAAGACTGTTCTTGGATGCACTGCTTATGTTTCTGTCCTTATGTTATATTTTAGGGTGAATAGAAATAGCAATTATTCACGACCCTAATTCTCAACATAACATGATTTCTCTTATCAATAAGTGACTATAATCTTAATAGATTTGAATTGTAAAGATCTAATAATCTTGTTTGGTGAATAAATTACCACGTGTCTAATTAAACATACGATACAAATTTAATTATAAATAAATTGGATATAAATTAATATAAATTTTAGCATGATATAATTTATAAAATGACAATGACCGATTCACAACCGTAATCTACCGTAACAGTTAAATCTTCATTATTTTTTTTTAGTTATATTTAATCAGCATAAAATTACTCTCTTTTAGTATACATTTGGTGAGTATACAGAGTCGTAGTAGTATTTGGTGACGCATGCACGTCTCTGTCTCTCTCCAGCTAGCTGTAAGTGTGTGGGTGGGCAAGTAAATTCATAATTTAAGAGCACTGACAAGACAAATCCATGCAGAATGTGACCCAATTCAATATTCAAAACCCTTTACTAGCGGGAAATGGTCCTTTGTACGCTGCGGTTCATATCATAACATCAGTCAGCAGTGATATTAGTTATTCTCTCGGGAGGAACATAGTAATAAAAAAAATAATAAATATATTTACATTTACACTTAAAATCAAATCACAAATATAAAAAATAAATAAAAAAATTTAATTACCGATAATAACGAGGGTGAGTGGTGGTAATAGTAATAGTGGACAATAGTAATAATGATAAGAAACAGTGATGATTATAGTGGGTAACACGATGACTGTAGTGGCGGTAGCAACTGTGAGTGGCAATGGTGATGGTGGTAAGGTGGTAGCAGCAACGGTGGTGGTGGTGGTGGGGATACGGGTGGTCGTGATAAAGGTAGTGGTGAGACAGCTTTAAACACTATTTTTTTTAAAGTACTTACGATAAATAAATATTTTTAAAAAGTCACTTCAAACACACCTTTATTGACCTATTTTTTCATTTAAATTTAGGATGTTAATATTAGCGGTTAGATTAACTTTAAAATAAAATTTAAAACAATCTCAACTGCGAATTGCAAAAGTTATTTTGTTTATCTTTTGAGATTTGAATTATATTGTACTTTATTATATAAGTAATTTATTGATATAATTTTTTAATTTAACATATTATAATTCTTGAATTAACTGTTAGTCTTATTAAACATTAAAATTTAATAATTATAATAATAACTATATTATTAAATCAACAAATTAAGTAAAATTTTTAAATCTTAATACTCAACATGAGAGGTTGGCCTCATTAGCTGTTCTTTTTGAGCAACCACAATTAAATTTCGGATAAAACTATCTGTACGAAAATGTGCACCTACTCGTCTACAATTGTTGGATCAGTGATGAAGCTCACGGATTCGACGATTACAGATGATTTGGTGTACATTTTTTGTGTGCATAGCATTACTCTTAAATTTCAGTGCCAGTTGTTTAGAAAAAGAGTTGCACGAACGTAGATTAATGGGTCTGCTTTACACATCCAAAATTAAATTTTCTAGAGCAAAGATATAAGGATCTTATTTGGAGATTTAATGATGTGATTTCAATGCAATCATTAGATTAACTGTGAGTTTCAATATTAAATAGAGCCCACAACTACAACTAATATAATGGTTATACATAATTAGGTCCTTAAATTACGTCTTCAAATTTTGTCTAAATAGTATTTTCCAATTTTCTAATACCGTATCTTTACCTTTCATTCAATAAAATCGGCACGTTCATAAGAAGTAAATTGTTTTTATTTTACTATTTTTATGATAAATTGCTATAAATCAATTAAACTAAAATAAACGACTCTCAATCAATTTCAATAAAATACCCATATTTTCTTTTTGGTGTACCATAAACTTATCCCAAATTAAGAACCCTCATGTGGTGCAACAAAGCTATTTTACCAGGGAGCCTTCAAAAGAAGATGGCTATGGTAGGTGGTGGCGTGATGACTTAATTATTTTGTGGGTTCCATGTGGGGGTGAAACACAAAGTAGGGTTTGGTTGGATTGACGACACCTTTAAATTTATTCTGCAACAGAGACAGTTTCACATTCACATTTACGTTGTAATAATGCCAACTATAAAAGAAGCCAAATTAATTAAATTGGTTGAATTAGACAAGAAGCTTTGCATGGACCACCGGCCTATAGTCTTAGACGTCTTTAAACTAAACAAAGCTATATTCCAAGTGTTAGGTCAAATGTTCACAGCACCTGTGGATATGATGTATGTATTCCGGTTTATTACTAATATATGGAACGTACCTAGTGCAAAATTCTCTGCTTATAACAGGGTCTCAAAGAGGAAAAAATATTCATTGTAACGGTAATATCATGTCAGTATTATTATGTAGTATCACCAATTAATAATATGCATCCACATAAGTTACTCACTAAACAACTACTCACTCTTCTTCCATTTAAGTCAATAACTATTCAAGTAAGATTCACTTTGTTCATTTAGTATTTTATTATCGGTTGATAATATCATGTCAATAATACTGACATGGTATCACCGTTCTATTAAATATTTTCTCCCTCAAAGAGATGAAGAATTGACACCGATTCTTAAACCCGAACCCATAGTAGCTTATTTGGTATGACCTGAGATTAGATGAACTTAGTTGATAGGTAAAGAGGTCGCCCCCAGCATGGTCTGTCTGTCTGGGTTGGTTTATGGTTGAGGCGTCGGTTAACCCTGAACCAACCCCAAAGCTTAAAATATAAGCAATACTATTTAAATACATTAGGTCATTCTCTCAAACTTTTAAGTAATATGATCGACTCATACACGAGCTCATAACTTAGTATAATATATATATATATATATATATATGTACTAGTTATTCTTCATGTCTGAAGGCACAGAGTAATAAAAAAATGGTTAGCACTAAACATATTTGTATTCGCACCTAAAATAAAATCACAAATATAAAGGAGAGATAAAAAAATTTAAGTACCAATTAATGTGAGTGAGCAATATTAGTGGTGCTAGGCGACAGTGGTGATGGTTGGGTTGGGTGGCGACAATCGTGGTGGTGGTGGCAGTCGTGGGTGACAATGGTGATAGTGGTGGTGAGTTTTGGGTGACAATGATAGTAGTGACAGCTGTGGATAACGACAGTGATGGTAGTGGGTGTGGGTTGTAGTGGACGACAGTGAAGGTGGTTAACAACAGTGGTAGTGGGACAACGGTGGTGGTGGGTGACGATGGATACTTCTAGGCGACAGTGTGATGGAGGTGGCGAATGGTGGCGATGGTAAGTGTGATGAGGGTAGGTGACAGTGAGTGGTTGTAGTGGTGACAGATGACGGGTAATAGTGGTAGGTGTGGTGGGAGTGGGTGACAGGGGCTGGTGGCGATGGTGGGCGACAATGACTGGTGGTGTGTTGTGCTAGTAGGTGACGGTGGACAACAATGGTAATGGTGAGTACTGACGGTGACAACGGTAATAGTGGGATGATGGTGATAATGATAATAAATACAAGAATAAGATGATGATGGTAGTGGATGGTGGTAGTGGACGACAATGGTAGCAATCAGTGGTAGGTGACAATGATGGTGGTGGTGGCGGCGGTGGTAGTTGTGATAGTCGTGGGGGTGGTGGTNTGGACCACCGGCCTATAGTCTTAGACGTCTTTAAACTAAACAAAGCTATATTCCAAGTGTTAGGTCAAATGTTCACAGCACCTGTGGATATGATGTATGTATTCCGGTTTATTACTAATATATGGAACGTACCTAGTGCAAAATTCTCTGCTTATAACAGGGTCTCAAAGAGGAAAAAATATTCATTGTAACGGTAATATCATGTCAGTATTATTATGTAGTATCACCAATTAATAATATGCATCCACATAAGTTACTCACTAAACAACTACTCACTCTTCTTCCATTTAAGTCAATAACTATTCAAGTAAGATTCACTTTGTTCATTTAGTATTTTATTATCGGTTGATAATATCATGTCAATAATACTGACATGGTATCACCGTTCTATTAAATATTTTCTCCCTCAAAGAGATGAAGAATTGACACCGATTCTTAAACCCGAACCCATAGTAGCTTATTTGGTATGACCTGAGATTAGATGAACTTAGTTGATAGGTAAAGAGGTCGCCCCCAGCATGGTCTGTCTGTCTGGGTTGGTTTATGGTTGAGGCGTCGGTTAACCCTGAACCAACCCCAAAGCTTAAAATATAAGCAATACTATTTAAATACATTAGGTCATTCTCTCAAACTTTTAAGTAATATGATCGACTCATACACGAGCTCATAACTTAGTATAATATATATATATATATATATATATGTACTAGTTATTCTTCATGTCTGAAGGCACAGAGTAATAAAAAAATGGTTAGCACTAAACATATTTGTATTCGCACCTAAAATAAAATCACAAATATAAAGGAGAGATAAAAAAATTTAAGTACCAATTAATGTGAGTGAGCAATATTAGTGGTGCTAGGCGACAGTGGTGATGGTTGGGTTGGGTGGCGACAATCGTGGTGGTGGTGGCAGTCGTGGGTGACAATGGTGATAGTGGTGGTGAGTTTTGGGTGACAATGATAGTAGTGACAGCTGTGGATAACGACAGTGATGGTAGTGGGTGTGGGTTGTAGTGGACGACAGTGAAGGTGGTTAACAACAGTGGTAGTGGGACAACGGTGGTGGTGGGTGACGATGGATACTTCTAGGCGACAGTGTGATGGAGGTGGCGAATGGTGGCGATGGTAAGTGTGATGAGGGTAGGTGACAGTGAGTGGTTGTAGTGGTGACAGATGACGGGTAATAGTGGTAGGTGTGGTGGGAGTGGGTGACAGGGGCTGGTGGCGATGGTGGGCGACAATGACTGGTGGTGTGTTGTGCTAGTAGGTGACGGTGGACAACAATGGTAATGGTGAGTACTGACGGTGACAACGGTAATAGTGGGATGATGGTGATAATGATAATAAATACAAGAATAAGATGATGATGGTAGTGGATGGTGGTAGTGGACGACAATGGTAGCAATCAGTGGTAGGTGACAATGATGGTGGTGGTGGCGGCGGTGGTAGTTGTGATAGTCGTGGGGGTGGTGGTGGGGTGGTGCGAGTGCTAAGGTGATGGTGGGACAATGACGGTGATGGTAAGGCGCGATAGTGGTGGTAATGGTAGTAATGGTGGTGGGACGGTGGTGGTAGTAATGATGGTGGTGAGGATCGATGGAGGTGGAGGTGGTGGGCGGAAGTGATAGTGGTGATGTGGTGGTTGGGCGATGGTAGTGGTGATGGCGGTGGCGGTGGTAGAGGTAGTGGTGGTGCGGTTCCAAAAACTATTTTTTTAAGTATTAATAAGAAATAATTCTTAAAAACACTTTAAAAAAATCATTTCAATCACACCCTTAAGAATCTATTTTTCCTATTAAATTTGGGGTTTTAATATTAGCCGTCAAATTAACTTCAATGTAAAATTTAAAAAAATCTCAACTGCGAATAAAAAAAGTCATTTTATTTATCTTTTAAAATTTAAATTGTATTGTCCTTTATTATATATAGATATATATAATTTATACTAATTTGAAAAAACTTTTTTTCAGCACAATAAGTACAAACTATTGACGTTGAACTCATCAATATAGCCTCGTTATATGAACTGACAATGATATCAAACCAGAATACATATTACAACCATACAATATTGCCAGCATCCGAGAGGTTTTTTTGTTTATTTTTTAAAAATTGTTTAATGGCAGATTATGAAATTCACATGCTGGTGTTTGTTGGTCAGTAGTTCTACCGTCTGGGATTACGTGGTCACAATACTGCCCTTCTTGGACCTTTTTTTTTGACATACATCGTTACATAACTATTGCAACGAACCATCAAGTAATATAATTTAGAGTAAAGTATCAAAAGCAAAGAAGAACACACACCAAAAGAAGTGAGAGAAACCCTAAACAAGGGCACAGAAAGAACCCCAAAAAGAGGGACATGAGGAATCAATCTTTACTTTTGGGACCCTTGGTTGAGAGAATCTTGAAAGAATTAATCGAGCTAGGGTGGCCATCAGGCTTCTCTCTCGCGAAGATAAAATCCGAGCTGGGTTTTATCACCATTCAAAGAGGGTAACGGACTCGCTTGTTGCATAAGTAAACCAGGAGAAATAAAAATAGTCATGAAATCGCATGCAACCATGATGAACCCCTCGTTAAATTTTTATAGGGCTTATAGAGAGAATTGTTTTCTCATATCATTTGACTTGTAACAGTGATACACAAGATGAAAAACACCCCATGCAATGACAAGAGCTTAGCATCCAATTGTTACAATTCCTGTACACACATTGCTGCGTATCGTGGCCAACGCCTTCAATCTTACTATCCACTGTACCGTAATGTGCAGAGCCAGACCAAATAGCAGCCAGATCACTTTCCCTATAATGTTGTGTTGGATATAAGCTTGACTTCATATAGATCTTTTTCTCCTTTCCCTGCACCCACAAGTTTTTGTAAATTACTTCATAAAAGTTGGTATATAAACCACCCTCAGAGCATAGTCTGCAGCCTGCCCCACGCAAACCTCTGAAAACATTAAGAAAATGGAAGTATTTGGAATTTACCAACTTCAGCGGTGATCCCAGGTCCAAAGAATGAAGCAAATTTCACCTAAAAAGAGAGTTGGAGTACAAAAAGTTAAGAATCAATCACTCTCACGCATCATGATTACCATAAAGAATAGAAAATTTAGGACATTCAGTTTGTTACATACCTACTTCAGAACATGATCTTAAAGAATGAAAACAGTTTAGCAAAGTCAACAATGGAAAGTAAGGTAATTTGGTTTTGACAATACTGTCACACCTGTCTTTGTTCAAAATCTGCCAACTGCAGCGCTTTTGCCTCGAACACCAAGACCAAACAGTATTTGCCATCGTCAGTAACCTGGCACATGATAGTTTGCAACACATATAGAATCAATCAAGCAAAAGTCACATCGAAATATTCAGTTATCTTGTTTTAATTTGGTTTATGTTTTGGGGGCAACTTTTTTCCAAAAAATATTGAATCAATCAAGCAAAAGATTCATCCAATAATTTAGTAATTGTCTAGTGTCTGATTATTGAATTCTGTTTTGAAGCAACTCTAACAATGGAATGCCACAAGTCAATGAGCTGCAACAAAAGAAATCTAAACAATTATGATGGTTTTAGCCTTCCCATCCAGATGATATAGCAACGCTGACACCAGGTTACAACCTATCAGTTATGACAATTGATGATCAAAGTGGTTGCCAACAAAAACCAAAAGCTACCCATACAATACAAAAATCTTTTTTTGGTCAAATACAACACAAAAATCAAGTGATCTATTTTTTGTAAATTCAAGGAAGTTCGAGAAGCATACTTCTTCACGGATCATTCGTAAAATAGGTGCACTTCTCCGTGGAATTCCTCCACCCTATATGTAACAGCAGAAGAAAACCAAGGTCAGAGCAACATAAACACTGATCAGATATATTGCAGTAAGAATACAAAGGACATTGTACACATTCCTGTTTTCTAGTCAAATTTGAGGAAGTCTAATTTTTTTTTTGGTTTTACAGGTTATTATGCTTCTTCAGATTTTCACTGCCCGAAAGATGAAAAAATTTGCCTAACTATGAAAAAAAAGTAATATAAGTTGCTCTTGACATGTTCTGCCTTCAGTTCACAAGATTCCAGTGAAGCAGGTGACAAGTACACCATGTACAGGTGATACATAGGCGGCTCATATTTATTATAGACAAGCTTTCTAGAAGGATGTCACATTTTTTTTAAAAAGTAATAAAAATTACTTGTTCCTGACTTCCATCTCTTACAGTCATCGCACTGTACATTAACTTGCACACTAAAGTCGATTTTCTCAGAGAACTCTCTTCTTACATACAAAGGTCCACTTCTGATCTCCTAATATTTGGACAGCACATTGAATATTCCTTCCCAAAGACTCATTGGATAGTACTATCACTGTAAGGTTTCTCTCTACTCCAATTTATGCTGGTGACTGAAAGGCCAACGGGTATATTTTTTGTTCTTTTTTCAACATAAGACCAACTAATACTCTCATATTCCAAAATGAGGAAAGTGGGAGAATAGAGTAACCAATACAGACCACTTCGCATATTTTCTGGTGACAAGATACCAAAAGGAGAGGGACAAGAACTTACAACAAATCAAAGTAGTTAATATTCTAGTGTCAATGTATCAAATGTTCTGTGATCCGGAGGTTGTAAGTTATTTCCTTTTTTCAGTGAAGAAGAATCATCCAGAAAATACATTCATATATATCCAATAAAATGGGAAATCTCACCTGACCATACTGAAAAATTCGTTTCAAGGCCTCATCCAAATGTTGCTCATCCCCATAACGGTATCGTATAACATCATTCCTAACCTAATAAGCAGAAAAGATTAGATTGCCATTATGAACAATTAAAGGTCAGTCAACTAAACAATATGTATCTGATACAGTTTTTTGGTAATGGCATCGGGTGCTACACCAAGCATAATTGAGTAGGAAAATAAAACAAATGACTAGTGATCTTCCATCCAGATTGAAACAGAGGAAGTAAATACAACACTGATCCACTGAATAAGCACGAGATCCATCAATCTAGTGTCTAACCCGAATATGCAAGATTACAGAGACAAGTGTTGCAAGATTCTTTGACTTCAACCTCACAAAACTGTGACAAAAGGATCCCAACTCCCAAGCTTTTATGATAGTCCAAATTTTGTAAAACCAATATCATTTGTCACACATAGTCCAAATATTGAAAACCAAAAAAGAAACAGACATCCTTTACCACATGATATCAACTAATATGGCAAGGTTAAAACTACATGAAGATTCCCGCAAAAACAAATGGATCAATAAATGAAATTATTGGAGAGGAATATGGTATGCTGAGATAATCAACATAAAAGATACATAAGTCCAAAGCATGAACAGTACCTGCTTAAGAATTGTGGTGGCACATTTTTCTCGCAACATCTGAGCATCTAAGTAAGTCAAGCATGGCACTGGTTTAAGCTCAGCATACTGCAAAATAGTAAAATGCATAATGCAGACAACAATAAGTATAGATTGCCACCAAGAACAAGATAGGGAACTAAAGTCTTGTTTAGGAATCACAGAATACAGATGTGATGAAACTTCATGAAGTGTAACCCACCAAGGAAGTTTCTGGTAACTGGAAAATATAAACTGACCAACCTTATAACAAAGTAAAATTATTCAAATCAAAGTCAAAAATCATAGTTACCACAATTCATAACTGCAAGTGATAGCATATTATCCTAAATTTGCACAACATATTGATGCATGTATAATATATGCTACAACCATTAGGGTTTCAGAGGCAACTAGAATTTATGTCAACAGAAAAGAATGCACGTTAAACACATATCATAATAGAAGAAGTATGATATATCTCACAGTTCACATTAACACATTTTACTAGATAGGACAGAGATAAACTGGGCCAACCTACTCCCTTCCTTCCCTCTTCCCCCCCCCCCC
>CAUOFW020002058.1:1396184-1412196 GCA_963454935.2 Ilex paraguariensis
CCCCCCTCCCCCCTCCCTTTCTCTTGCTTACCATGTCAATGATGAAAATAAACAACCATCAATTGAAAAACAAATGCAGTTTATTGTACTAATTTTACTCGTGACCATGAATATGTTTGCTGCGAATATTCCATGACTCCAAACATTTGCAAAAAAAAAGGGGGGGAGGTGGTTTACCTTGAGAGCCATGCCAATTATAGCAAGAGGAAATCCATATGTTAGCATCAATGCAGACCATTCAGATCCAGGGAGGATGTTGAAGTATGCACCAAATCCATATCTATAGAGTGCATATAGGCCATTTAGAAAACTGATAATACTTAAGAACACAATCAGGATTAATCAGTGGAAAGCATACTTACGAAAGTAGTGTAACGCCAACACCTAGTCCAATAACACCAAATGAAACCTGCATAAATTGGGCAACAGCATGAACCCATTAAACAGAGAGGCCTACTCTGTCATAGTTGTGAAGTAATACACAAATAAAGCAAGATACCTCCGAAAATATGAAAATTCTGGTTCTATCCCAGGTGTGCAGAATTTATCCCCAACCCTCATGCATTTTACGTTTAATATTTTAGACTCAATCACTACAAATATAAATGCACTATGAACTTTTTTTTTTTTTTTGCTTGGTAGTGCACTATGAATTTGGATAAGAGAAGTTCTATCAATACTGACATCATAACCGTAGGACATGAAATAATGTGATAACACTTCAAGTACAAAACATTGATTCTCTCTAATTTTTCACATGTTAAACTACAGGGTAACAATTTGCACAAGAAAACTATGTACAACATTCAAAATTAAGCAAATTCTACAATCTTGAACTAATATCCAGAGAATTATTTTTAATAGAAAAGAAAACACAAAATTAAGTGATCGAGTGTACCTTAGCAAGTGAAAACTCCTCATCGGAGACAACAGACTTGTCGGCAGTTGCGGCCGAAGACGGCTGAGTTGAATCGGCGGCTCTGGAGATGAATTTAAACCTAATACTGTTGTTGGATTTGGCAAAAAATGGTTCTTGATTGCTGAAAATGCTAGGGTGTGTGCGAGAGTTGGGTCCAGCTGTGGATGAAACTCGATTAAGAGAGAGAAAATTCCGGTGGTTGCAGAGAACGAAATGGTGCGAACATAGGACGGTTCCTCCTCGGATTGATGATGCTGCCGTCGCAGCTGCTTTCATCGGCATCGCTTCACTCTCTCTCTCACGCTATATCCGTTGGAGCAGAAGAAGAGGCTGCAGTTGGGAGAGGAGAGGAAAGGGCTTGGTTCATTCCCAACCGCCAAATTTTTAGATGACGTGGCACTAGTTTTAACTATAATATAAAAATCTTTTCTTTTTGTTTAATTATATATTAAGATACTCCCACCTGATTAATCTATATCTGTCTATCTATATCAACTGTTTGACTACACTATCAAAAAAATTCATATCCTTATTTACTACATTTGTAAAAAAATTTATCATTGGCCTAGTACCTCAAAAAATGATAAAAAATAACTACCACAGTAGTGTTAAAAACATCTATAAATGTAATAAAAATACACATAAATATGATAAGTTTTTTTGTACAAAATAAAAATAGTAAAAATTTGGGCTATCAATTTTCAATACGACACGAACCGAACCAAAAATTAATTGGTGGTACAAGAAATTAAAGGAGTTAATGGGTTAAAACGGGTTAACACGTTAAAACACGAGAAAAATCATGTCGGGTCCATGTCAAAATCAAGTCAACCTGATTTTGGCCTGATTAATCCGTATATTTTAAACTGGTTAACATAATTCGGACACGAACTCGACCTAACTCATTGTAGACCTATTTATGGTAGTATAATTTGCCTATTACGTATGACTAATGTAGTCTTAACATTATTACTTATTAATTCTTTCTTCTATTATGATAATTGACAGTATAGTTCTTAGCATTATTATGATAGTATACTAGTATAGTTCTTGATTTAATTTTTATGTTGAAACTTAAATGTATTTTAATTAATTTTATTGATGAGATGTGATATGTTATTTGTTATTTGTAAAAAAAATTATTTAAAATTTTGGATGAATGATATTTGATGTATTTAATGGTAATAAACTGATGTAGAATTAGGTCTATGTTATGTGTAATAAACAAGTTAAACAGATTATGTAATGTGTGTTAATCCAAAAACAACATGTTTATTAAACGTGTCAAACAGGTCGGGGTTTAAGTAACCTATTTAATAATCAGGTCAGGTTAGTGTTTACGCATCTCGACACGATTATTAAACATGTCAGGTTTGAATTTTGAAATTTTTGACACAAACTCGAAATCAACCCGACACAAAATGACTCAACCTGACACGTTTGACACCTCTAGTAAAAATAGTTATCACAAATGTAATAGAAATACTCACAAATTAATAAAAGCACATACAAAAGTACTAAATTATCTAAAAGTGATAAATTTTTTGATTGTGAAATAACTCACAAAAGTTATAAAAATGTCCATTAAAGAGATAAAAATTAGAGTTACGATACCGAAATTGTTTCAGTACCATAGTCAAATTTTTATACTTATAGCTATTTCTATATTACTAATAATTTATAACTTTCATAGCTCTCTCTACTTTTATCTTTATGTTTTATTTTCGTGCAATGAATATATAGTATTACTACAGGAAGACCTTTCATATTCATAACATTATAGAAAATTACAAAATAATATAAGAATAATAATGCTCTCCTTTCAAACCCTCATTTTTCAAACAGTAAAGAAATCTTCAATCTTTAAAGGTAAAACTGTGTTTTTTAAATTTATTTACTAAATATTGTATCACAAATAATGTGTCAAAATTTCATGTATTAAATGTTTAGATGAAGTTAATAGACCTTATTGATGTAATCAACCACAATAATTTGTAATACAAAATTTAGTAAATAATTTGGTAAGCATAATATTATTCCTCTTTAAATAATAGAGACTACTGGTATTTTGGTTCTTCTCTGTAACTTCCATAATTCTCTTCACTTTTGTCTATATGTTTTATTTTCCTTTGCAAGTTATCATGGATCTAATGAAGTAACACTTATAAACAATATTCAAGATGATGAACTCAAAATACAAGAATTATTAGTTGTTCATATGAATTTTTTTTTGTATCCGTGGTTAGCTTCATTTGATGTTATCTTACTATCAATTGTTGATTTGATGATATAATCTAAGTGTAATCTATGACTTTAAGAGAATGTAATGTGTTTTGTTCACTGTTTATATTTGATTTTTTTTAATATTTATCTTCTTTTCTATATTTATTTAGAAATTTGATTTGTTATAGTCTTGGTGCTTGAGATTGGACTGTAAATTTCTGAAAAAACTATACTCAAATTTTACTTTTTAATTAAAATTTTATTCACTTTTATTGAGTTTTAATCTATTTTTTAGTCTTCAATTGTCAAACATTATTATAAGATTGTAACTTTTTCCAATTCAAAGGCAATTTGAGGTGAAAAACTCTATATTCTTGATAAAAATTCTAGTAAGTGTTGCCTACATCTATGATAGAAGCAAAATATTTAAAATATAAATATTATAAACAATCAATAAGTATTTAAATTAACGGCCTAATGTGTTCTTTTTGTATTTTGCCTTTTTTTATTTTCTATGTGTATATAAACCACAACTATAAAGGTAATATGGGTACAAAGTAAAAAAATATAAAAAAAATTATAATTTAAAATGGTCTAGTACAACGTACATGAGTACCAATTAGTTAACACTAAAAGGCAAATAAAGTAAAAAAAATTTTGGAAAAAATTCAATCACATCTCTTCTAGTTTACTATATCTTCAAGGTCATCCTCTAAATTTTTTGAATTTTCACTGACACCTCTAGTCAGATTAAAAATATTAATTACAATGTAATTTTACTAAATTGTCAATGATATATTTAAGGACAGACTTCATCCACACTCCCTCTAGATTAGTATATTTTCAATGAGACTCCTTCTATTTTCTAAATTTTTTACGTTTTAAAATTTGGGTCAATTGAAATTAAAATTCTATTCGATCTAATTAAAATTTATTTTTTACATATTAAAATTCAAGTCAATTAAAAATTATATTTTTTTAAGTATTAAAATTTGAGTCAATTAAAAATTATTTTTAATCGACTCAAATTAAATTTTAATCAACTCACATTGAATTTTAATCGACCCAAATTTTAATACATAAAAAAATTTAATTTTTAATTGACTCAAATTTTAATAAGTAAAAAATATAAATTTTAATCAACTCAAAGAGAATTTTAATTGACGCTAACAATTCAGATAGAGTTCAAATCGGTTCGAATTTTAATACTTAAAAAAAATATAATAGGCTTGAATTTTAATACATAAAAAAAATTTAATCAACTCAAATCAAATTTTAATAGGCTTAAATTTTAATCCGTAGAAAAATAAATTTAGTCAACTCGAATTTTAATATGTAGAAAAATAAATTTTATTCGACTCAAATTTTAATCGATTTTTATGCAGAAAAATTGTTTGGAGTTCATGTAAGGGCATTTTAGATGAATTTTTTTTGTTAAAAATAGTAGTTTAATAGCAGGGGTGTCCTTAAAGATATAATAAAGTAGAAGATGTATGACTGAAATTTTCCCAAAAATTTTAATTAACTTTATTGTCCTCATATCAACTTAAAAAGACAATAATATAGTAAATATTTATTGGTTTTATTTATTAGTGTCCAACCATCAAATAAAATTACTTAAAGATAATCTATCAAATTTGAGTGCAATTGGGTCCTAAATACATCAACTCAAAACAGATAGCTGGATCTTGAAAAATAAAAGGAGGATCACGTTTGTGGGCCTCTTGGACTTTCGTAACTCTTTAAGACAAACACTTCATACACCTTGCAGATTCTCACTTGAGTTAACTACACGTTTTTAATTATGTTTTATTTTTTGGAATTATTATTATTATTATTTTTGATGTAACTGCAGATAATAAAACGAGTGATTAGTTGCATAGAAAGAGAAGAGAAGAGAAGAGAAGAAGAAGAAGGTCGGTTAGTATGAAAAGGAGAAATTTTTTTGATTCATAGGTTTAACAAGTGCAATACATTTTTTTTTTACTCTTTTTTTTAATTAACAAGACAACTAATTCCCAACTCGAACAAAATCTCCAACCCAAAGGTCTTTTTATTCATTGACTGGGTCCTACACAACACTAGACATAATCATCACCCTCCACGTTGCCCATTACATTGTACCATCTTAATCTGTGAAATTCGCCATAATAGCCCCAGGTTCACCGGCTTTAGCCGCCGCCGAGGGTTCCACCGTGGGCGACGGCGTAACTGGGGCACCCAGTAACTCAACCGGCAGATCCGGTATACCCTTCAGGTAAAAAGTGTAGAACAACTTGAAAGGGAACACAAGCTGCTGTAGCTTCACCTGACCGTACACACCCTCAAAAATGCCGGAGCCACCGGTCACGGCCAGGTACGAGTCTTCGTAGGTCAAATACGGCCCCTGAACCGCTATGTGGCCGTAGTCCCCGAAGTAGAAGCTGTAAATCGCCTCGTACCGGTCACCCTTCTTCTCCGGTTTGTTTTGGATCAGTACGCATAGTCCGGCAGTTATTCCGATACGTTTCTGGAGATCTCCGGTGTAGAGCTGTAAAACACTAGACATTAGCGTCACAAAATTGAGACCGACGCTACGGTATTGTTAGAGATAGTGGGTGTTTGTTTCTCGGGAAAATTTTTCAGTGGGAACCTTCCTTTATCTGGATCTTGACGGAAAGATAATCTTTATGAACAAATTGATTTCAATTTTCTCGGGAAAAGATTTTCGAAGGAAAAATATCATCAAAATCGAAGGACGATGGAATAAGAGGAGATCGAGGACGTACTTTGTTGCTGAAAGGAACTAGATCGCCGAGAGAATTGACAGTTTTTTGGCTCAATCGAAGGTAAGCTGGGCTTCCACGGTCCCGCTCGTTGATCTCATACACAAAAAGTTCTTGAACTTTAGCTGAAAAACCACAGATAAAAGGTGATAAGACAATACATAATTGGTGGGTTTTTCAGAAATTTGGAGTGTTGAGAAGAGATACTTACTGGGTCTAGAATCCGATGGGCCGCTCTGGCTCTTGCAAGTGAATGATCTTCTGGCGGCGGCGGCGGTTGTGGTGGTGAGCCTGAGGTTCTGGGAGATCAAGGGGTTAGAGAACTTGAAGGGTAAGAATTTTTGTGAAGATGAAGTGTTGGTGGCGTATGGTAGTAGCTTTGATGAGGAAGAGATGGTTCTGAGAGCAGCGGAGGTTGAGGAAGCAGTAGCCATTGATGAGAATGTTAAACGTTCTTGTTTACTGTTTCAAAAAAAAAGGGTTCTTGCTCTTAGGAGAGAAACAGAGGACAAGTTATGAGAATTTACGCATAGGAGGATCTATTTATATAATTAGAACTGGGATCGAATTTTGCACAGAAGGAGAGGTCTCCAACGTTTTGATACAAAATATAAACATACATAATTTTAACATAAAAGACGATTCAGATCATCTCATAAATACTGATCTGATGATTATAATTGAACTTAACTTTAGCACTTCTATCTTCCATTTAACTCCCTTTCTCTTTTATCTTAAATGTTTTAAATACACTATTCCATATTCTCTTTCTTATCTCTTATCTCTTATCATTAAATATTAGTTCTTTTTAATTAATTTTTGTGTTGATTTAGTTGTGCATGCTTTGATATGAATTTATTATTATATATAGATGTTATGTGTTAAATATGTATTGCTATTTTCAATGGTTTATTTACTCAAGATTTGCATGTTTAACAATTGATTCCATCAATTGTGTAATCACTAACAGAACAAGACTACAATCAGAACCCAAATGACAACATATTTTTTTTTGTATGATTTCGTAGAATAAGCAAATATTAAATATTAAAAAAAATTAATAGGTTCTACATATTCTTTTGAAATTTAGTTGAATTTTTCATAGAAAAAGTTAATTAAAAATAAAACTCAATCTAATTACCAATAAGATAAATAAGTCACACCAATTGTGCAAAAAAAAAAAAAAAANTTACTAACCCTTTTTTTCACGATACCCCATGAGCGATAATGGTTTAGTCCTCGCAAGGCACTAACCCCACTACGAGTGGTAGAAAAAGTTCAAATCCGCACGGAGTAAGAAGACGTCTACACACTCCACGATACCCGGTCAATAGTAGTCCANACCTTTCAAACTATTATTTATATAAAAGAAAAAAAAATCTACTATAAGCAAACATATAGTTCTCAAAATAATTAAAAAAAAAAAAACATTCAAGCTAATCACCAATAAAAAAAAATAATTGATATCAATTGTACTAAAAAAAACAAGTGATCAATAAAAAAAAATAATTCTGAATTGGTATGAATGTTTTTGGATCATTTTTTTTATTAATTTTTATAATTATTTATAATTTTTTTATTTATTATATAGTACCCTCAGGACAGATAATAACTAGTATATATATAATAATGAATGTAATAACATCACACGAATATACGAGTGGGAAATGGGTATCTTTGTCGGGTTGTGTCTCGTGATATGGGAGTCATGGACGGTGTGGCGACTGTTCAAGTGGATTGCTGAGTCAAAAAGGGGAGGGGGTCAAATAGGTTTTTCATTTGTCCACTATATGGGAAGAGGAAGAGTTTAACACCATTTGCACGTGGGGATGGACTGGGAGTGAAAGTTAGATGCATTTTCCGGCAAAATAGAAGATTAATGATCAACTTTGGACATTCTGTAATAAAAAAGAAAGAAAGAAAGAAAGAAAAATTGAGGGTCGATTCGGATCAAGGGAAGTAGTTAATTAAAAGACATAGTCATGATGCTATATTATATTTCGGGAGTAATGTTTTTTCAAGTGTAAAAATAGTGTCTTTGGATGTGAGGTGTTTAATAAAATCAATTCAACGCTTAAACTTATGACATGTCACAAATTTTCAATTAAGTGCGTTTGATAAGCAAAATGTCTATCACCTAAAAATTTCAACACCTCTTAAAAATAAAATAAATTTTTAAGTAATTGACTACTTACTTATCACTCAATGCTGAATTTCTTGTGAATAAGGATTTTATGAATTTTTAATGATAGACTAATTTGCTATCAAATATTTTGATTTTAATCCATCTCACTCCGATTTTTTCACCACCCACCAACCATCTTCATATCACAACCATTGGACCACCACCGCTAGGACCATCTTTAATGTTGTTGTCACCACCCTGCCACCACCACCACCACTACAATCATCGTAGTCGTTGTAACTGTCATCAATTCTTTAATCACAATCATTGTCACCACCACCTCAACCTATCATCACTACCACTTCCAACACAACCATCTCTGTCATTCATACCGCCACTGCCATCACCATTTCCATGTCTACCACCGCACCACCACCACTCTGACTCCTTTTACTATTGCCACCTCCGCCTTCATCTATCGTATTGTCTCAATCGTTCGCCGTCCCTCGCTACCCTATTACCACCACTTAACCATCACTCCACCAACACTAAACGAGGTGGTGTTGACACCACCTCCACCCACGTTGCCCCCAACCTCACTGCCACACCATTAAGTTCATATCTACCGCTCCACCACCATAACTATCTCCGTCTATTGCCACCACCATCTCCATCCATCTCATTGTCCCCACTGTTCGCCATCCTCCAACACTCTATCACAACAACCATCATCACTACATACTTAACCACCACTTCACCAGCATTATCGATGGTGGGGTGGCGGTGGAGCAATGTTATGGTCCAAGGGGGCCATGACCCCCTCAATTTTTGAAAATTATATATTATACCCTTAAAATTATATTTTTGATTACATTCTATATGTCACTTAAGATTCTTAAAATTATATTTTATACCTTAAATTATAATGTTTTTATTTTATGCTCTAGATTTTTTGTTTGACCATATTGTACCATTAACTATTAAAATTGATATTTTGCATTAATTATTAAAGTGAAATTAATGTCCTAGTTAATAGACAAATTATAATATAATAAAACACTACATAAAAAGTTTAAAACTATTTAGAATATGTATTTCAGATATTTGTTCTCTCTCTGCACTAGTTTAAATTAATTTTATTTATCTTATTGAAAAGTAATGATTACATTGTACCATATGAGGTTGATTCTATATATTTTATGCATGTGGAAAACTAACATTAATAATGTTATTAACTTCATCATTATGTTGGTTGAATAGTTTGAATCAACTCAGTGTTTATAATTTAGTACATACCAATCAATTTTCATATGAAAAATTTACTATTCATTACTTAAAGTTCAGTATTTAATTTTTAATTTTATCAAACAATAAAATTATATTCTTGTGTGCTATGTTTTTTTACCATATTTTGCAATAATGAAACCCCACAATTTTTTTTATTAAAGAAAAAACTCAATCTGAGCACATTTAATGTCAACTCTTCTGAATAGTACATATAGTTGACCTTGACCGAAAAAATAAAAAATAAAAACCGGTATTACTTACTTGTACTTATTTTTCACATCTTCTTAAAGATTAGTTATTTTTATCTTTAAAGAAATATGTTCTAATTTAGTTTAAATTACGGTGATCAAATACTCAATTCAAAGTAATAATCGATGCGAGCCTGTAAGGAAGAAAAAAAACTTTTAACTCATTTTACTCATTAAGAAACCATATTTTGGATGGTGGGCTTTAATTGTATTTTTGTGAAGAACTGTGTTCCCATTTCCCAACAAAACTTCGGTTCTTCAAAGCCTGGCCCATGACCCTTTTCTACAAAGTGATGAATTATGTTGATAGCAAAGTATCACGTAGGAATGACAATGGGTCGTACAAAAATGAGGATTTGTCTAAATTCGTTTTATTTGAATTGGAGATGAACCATATATATTGGACGATAGACGTATACGGAGATACTTGCATAAACTCGTACAGAAATGAAGGCGGGGATGAATCGACACTTACCCTCGCACTCCGTTCTCCCCGCCCTGCTTTACCGGTTGTTATTATTATTATTATTATTTTATATATATATATATTTGTTCTGAATACAAATCTATATATTATTGAATGATTTTTTTAAAAAAAATTATTTTAATTTTTGATTTTTTTCATGGTTTTGGTTTGTAAAAATATAAATTTTTGAATTTTTATATTTTTTCATGTTGGATTATATTGTGATGCATGATATTGTGTTGAATTTATAAGGGAGACAAACTTTTAATTATATTATATTAAATTATGTTATACTCAAGATTTTAATTATATTATGTTATAAATGACAGTTCGGGTCATAGCCCCACACTGGTGGCTTCAACATTTATAAAACATGGTTCTTTTAAGCAATGAAGTGGAAGTGGGGGGTGGCCCTCCATTTATGCAAGTAAAGCTGGTCCATTTTGGCTTTATGAGGCCCATGTGCTATTTTGAAACGCCCTTTGTCCTTATGCCTTGGTGACATTAGGCATCCTAACCAAAAACAAATAGAAACGTGCAATCTTTTGTTATCATGGGTGGCGGTTTATAGATTTCATTGCTAACAAGTACAAAAAAAATTGTAATCAATACACGAAGATTTCCGTCTATTGTAGAATCTTAAACGTGATAAGTAAATGACATGTTTATTGCCGTTATTGAAGTGTTCAATTCTCAAACTCAAATTTGTGATGTATCCCATAAAGATCCGGCCTCTAATTAAGTATAGAATTCCTAACAAGAATAGCCACAGCTGCCTAACCATTCTTAGAAAATGGCCTAAAATATCCGATAGACTAAAATTTACACCAGGATTCTGTTTTACTATGGTCCTTAGTCATCTGGTACTGGGCCTACCTGAGTTTTCACAAAGAAAATTGTACTCTACTCTGGCATGTTACCATGACTGCTCGAGAGTACCACTTCATAGTGGAGGCGAGGCCTCTCTCTCTGTTTATTGAACTGAGGTCCCTCTTAGGAAATGTGCAACAAATACCATATTACGAATTTTATGTAAAAATTCTAAATTAGTTCAAGTGATAATAGATATGAGACAATTTTTTTTATTGAGACTATGAGAAATTTATTCCGCATGAATATTATATTCTTAGCGTGAATGGTTTGTTTTTAATTGGATTGAATAAAAGATTAGTTGAAATGCACGTAAATTAACTCAGATGGCCTGACAGTAAAAAAAAGAATTGTTTATACAAAAAATACTAAGAAAGTAATTTTCTCAAAAACGTTATAATATAATTGGTTACGTGTGTTATATAACAATTAAAAAATGAAAAGAGAGAGAGAGAGAGAGAATCGAGAATGCAAAAACCATTGTTAGGAAAATAAATTATTTGTTGATATCAAATTTTAACTAAATTAGAATTTAAGGCAACGAGAAGTATAGCGTGACGGTGAAAATCGTCTAAGACTGCATATATCTGGCACGTTAACTTAAACCCTAACTGAACAAAGTTTTGGGTAGAAGAATTTCTTAAAATTTGAGTTGAGCATGAACCAAAAATTCTTAACTCTAACTGAACGAGGTTTTGGGTAAGCTCAACCTATCCAACCCGTTTAAGTTACATTCTAACTATATTTTTTAAAAAGAAATGTTTTTTATATATAATTTAATAGTTTTATTTATTGACATAATAAATTATAATCAAATTGATAGCAATAAATTCAAATTGATAATGAAGCCTACCGAAGTCTACCGACAAAAAATAATAAGATGAAAAAACAGAAGTAGAGTATAGGTGGGCGGTGTTTAACAAAAGAATATCCATCCAACCATCCATACCCCGAGGCCATGGCACGCACCACCACATAGAGAGAGAGAGAGACATGACATAGGAGGAATAGGTATAGGAATGGGATAGGCCCCCCCCAATCGACGACAAAGGACCTCCGCACAGCAGATCCGAGAAATGCGTTGATGGGTCTCTTGTACGATTACGAGTTAGTTTACCTTACCCACGCTCTCCAAAGAGAGTGAGAAACACGATCTATTCCGCAACTTGTCATATACGGCCCAATGAGCTGTGCTTCCCAACAGAGACTGCCACAATGCCTCTCTCTCAAATTGTCATATTCATATCAGTAATGCTATTCATATACGTGTTTTTTACAAAATTGATATACTGAAAATTTCCTTTTTTAGTATAACATGTCTGTATATACCGTGGTAGACCTTATCTTTTTATTTTAATTAATAATAATCATTGATTATTGATGATACCTCAAACAAGTCCTACCTATGAGCTCAGATCAAGAGGTCAGGAAAGACACGCGGAACTCAGAGAACCAGGGGTAGAGCTCCCCTTGGTGAGATCGTGACAGAACTAATCAGGAAACCGCTGGATGACTGCAGAAATTGAGTTCAATGCATGAAACTCTCAACCAACCGAGATTTTCTCCTAAAATCAAGGAGGATCCCATAAATAATTGGCGAAGATGTCGACTGAAATCCCATATAATAGGGAGCAACTTTATAAATACTATGTAACGCCTCATCGAGAAGGGCCCCTAGAAGAACCCTAATTAGATCATGCATTGTATTATGATACATTCAAATAGTTAATAGAGAAAAAAGGAGCAAGAACCTCTATTAGAGAGTGGATTAACCGAACTCTAGAGCCGGTGAACCACTATATTCCTACTGTGCAAATTTCCTTATCCTTTAAGAAACACTTCATCACTGCCATTATGAAGTTGGCAGCCGGAATTCATCGTTGGTCCCACACACTCTGGTCACCCACATTAGTCTGCACCATCAATTTGGCGCCGTCTGTGGGAACGACTGTTCCTGTTACAAATAAGATGATTTCTCAATGACTGATGGTATCAACACAAAACATGAGCAGAAACCAAACAAATCCACCTCGAATGCAGGATCAACAGGGAACCAACAATGGCAGACAGCTCGAGAATGTCCCAAAAATTGATCCTCCCATGGGGAATCCCCCCACAAATAATGAGATAGAGGCTCTTCACCTCGTCAATCAGCGCTTCATAAAGCAAAATGAGGAGCTCTTGAAGTTCTTACAACGCTCACAGGAGGCACGTCCGGCCCAAAAAGGTCAGAACAGTCCCCATCACGAGGATCAACAACACATTGATCCACTTAGAGAAGATAACGAAGGAGAGGAGAACAGCCAAACCTTGGGACAGGTTCCCCAACTACCCCCTAGAAACGACCATAATGAGGAAGTACAAAGTCAAAATCATGAACGTGAAAAGAATGATGTCTTCCCTTGTCAGCAGGAGAGAAGGGAACAATATTGGAAGCAACATTTCAAGGTCATCCAACAGGAGCTCAGCCACATGAAGGAAGCGGTCAGAAGTAAAGCTCCGGTTACAATGGACGCCTTGGTGCAGTAGACTGAATCTTTATTCACACCTGGGGTGTTACATTTTTCTCTCCCACCAAAGTTCAAAATGTCATAGATAGAGTCCTTTGATAGAACCAAGGACCCCATGGACCACCTTAATACTTATAAGAATCAGATGAAGTTGCATAGGTACCAGAACCCCGTATGCTGTCGAGCCTTTGCCATCACTTTGAAGGGTTCAGCCTTGGCGTGGTTTAACAGGCTCCCCCCGACCTCAATCTCTTCCTTCAAGGAACTTTCTATTTCCTTCGTATCCCACTTTATAGAGGCGCGGACCTATAGAAAGCCAAGCTATCACCTTTTGAATGTGAAACAGGGACCTCAAGAAAACCTCAGGTGTTATGTCCAAAGATTTAATTTGAAATCGTTAAAGGTGGATGTCCCTGACGAAAAGTTCACCATCACAGCCTTCATAGCTGGTCTAGAGATACAATCTAATTAGATCATGCATTGTATTGTGACACATTCAAATAGTCAATAGAGTAAAAAGGAGCAAGAGCCTCCGTTAGAGAGTGGATTAGCCGAACTCCAGAGCCGGTAAACTACTATATGCCTACTGTGCAAATTTCCCTATCCCCTAAGAAACACTTTATCACTGTCATTATGAAGTTGACAGCCTAAATTCACCGTTGGTCCCACGCACTCTGGTCACCCACATTAGTCTGCACCATCAATTATAAAAATAATAAAATATACAAAACACAAAATTAAGTTAGTCTTTAGTAACCTCATATTTTTGTTTTTATTTTACAATAAAAAATGTTTGGTGAATGTTTTCTGTTTTTTTTTAATTACTGTTCTTTGAAAATAAAGCTAAAATATTGAAACATCCAAAATGATATTTTTGAAAACATAAAAAAAAAAAACAAACAAACACGCAAGTCTGAAAGGGATTTAATGAGGTATTGGTTTCGATCCTCTTTAATAACAAGAGATGAATTTTTTTACTTGAGTATAAAAGTTCATCTCTCTCTGTCATCTATCTGAGTCGTCTCTCTCTCGATGCCAAAGACGAAGACGAAGCTGAAGCCATCGCCCCTCTCAATCGTCTTTCTCTCTTTCTCGATGTCAAAGATGAAGACGAAGACGAAGCCATCGCCCTTCTCAGTCGTCTTTCTCTCTTTCTCTATGCCATAGACGAAGACGAAGCCATCGCTGCGAAGGATCTAAAAACCATTACTCCATCTCCAATGTCATATTTCACTCCATCTTCATGGGGTGGTTTTCAATGGTGGGGGTAGGTGATCAGTGGCGTTGGGTGGTGGTTTTGGGTGATCAGTGAGGTTGGGGGTGGGTTTCAATGGTAGGGTTGGGTGGTGAATTTTTGGTATAATATCAAATAAAATTTATATTTTTATTTTCACAACTTTTTTAAATATAAATGACTATCAAACATGTTTTATATTTTTATTTTTTATCACAAAAAAACAAATTTTAAATTTTTTTTTTTATAAAAAAAACATAAAAAACCAAAACATTACTAAACACACCCTAAAAAGTTGGTAGACCAGCGACATTAAAATTCTCAATTATTAATGCCACTAGTGGGTATAGATTTCAATAGACAGTTTGAATCATAAATGGAGTAAATTATTAATTATTTTTTTATATATGAATCAAATGATCCGACTAAACATGATACATATTCTATTATAAACAATTTTAAAAAGATCAAATATTAAAATAAATTTTAATATAATAGGGTACAAATGAGTGAAAATTGTAATTGTAACTCTTTTTATCCTAACCAAATCATCAATATTTGAAGAAACTGGCGAAAACATTGATGAAAAAAAAATAAAAGAGAAGAAAAATAATTTCTGTGGTTTGGACAAAAGCAACCTTCAAACTTTGGGGATAAGAAAGAAAATTCAAGATTGCATTGACCATTTCAATTTTTTCTTGAAAGAGACCGGAGTTTTTTATTTCTTTTAGATTTAATGATTATGGTATTTAGATAAATTTACGTACATTTTAATTAATTTTTTTATTTAATTAAAAATAAATTATTCACACCAAACTAAAATATTAATATAAAATTTATTCCCCATGTTCGACCCAAATAATTATCAAATTTCAAACTCACTGTACCTGTTGTCACCGGTCATCGGAGCTTTTGAATGCACAAATTCGTGAAACCCACGCGTTGAGAGTGAGTGTGAACTGTGAAGAGACACAACTAGGCTCCTACTCTTTTTTTTTTTCTTTTTTAAAAAAAAAAAAAAAAACACTTAACCAGACTCCTTCTATACAGCTCATTTTAACTTGGCATTTTCTTCCCTTGAGCAATAAGATACACTGTACAAAAACAGGTCTCACTGCCTTGTCTTGTCACTCCCTCCCAAATTCTGACTCACTCTGACCACCCCAACACAAACAGCCCCCTCTCACCTCATTCTTTCCCCCTCTGTCCTCTCTTTCTTCCTGATCCCACCAGCTCCCTTGCTTCACTTCCTTCTAATACCAAATCATAAAGGAGTTGTTTAACCCAAACAAATAAGAAACCATCAAAGTTAAATTCTAATCCCACCGTCTAACAAGAACTGCAACCCCCCCCCCCCCCCCCCCC
>CAUOFW020002058.1:1412497-1430958 GCA_963454935.2 Ilex paraguariensis
CCCCCCCCCCCCCCCCTTTTTCTCCCAAAAAAAAAAAACATATTAGTATTGCAAACCACACCACATTTCCCAATCAATAGATAGCATAGAATTGTACTCAAGGCTCCTTAGAATTGATCCATTACGGGATTTATATTAGCCGCATCAGTTACACTTGAAATATTAAATAAAATAGGTATTAATTTGGTAATGATTACAGTAGCAAATTGGAATTCGGCAAGAATTAATCTCATTTTGGCTTTCCAATGAGATGTCCTAAACTCCTAATATATGTTATACAATTTTTTTTTCTCTTTTTTTTGTGTTAAAAAATAAATATACAGACAAGTCATTTCATATATCTCTCGAGAAATATTATTCTTCAATATTATACAATTATTTATAAAAAATTTTATCGCACCTACGTTGAGGCCAAAACTAAAATCTCACCGTATCTTCTAGATGCTGAAAATTTAATTTCGTTCCAATAAATTGTTGTAATTATGATTACACAATTTCGTTTGGTGTTATTAATCCTAATTAACAGACTAGCACGTGCATGCCACACTAATCATTGCGCGTACAGAGACAACAAAACACACCATCTCCCACAGGTTTATAGCTCTATGATCTCATCCACTTTCTTCAACTCCATAATCTCTTCCCTATAAAGTGTATATACCACCATCTTCCACCTCACCTCTCCCTCTCTCTCTCTCTCTCTCTCTCTCTCTCTCTTTCACTCAGCTTCTGACTTTTGGAGCACCCACAGATCACTCTTCTTTCTCACAAAAAAGATACTTACCCAAAAAAAGGAGATCAAGACTTAAAAGACACCAATGGCGTAGACGATGGATGGCAATTTGGAGTCCTCACTGCTTGAAGCAGAGATGGTTATGGTTAGGAGATGAAGGAGCGTCAGAGGTGGCAGCCTGAAGAAGACACACTCCTACGCGCTTACGTGAAGCAATATGGAGCCAGAGAATGGAACCTCATTTCACAGCGCATGGGCAAAACCCTTGACAGAGACCCCAAATCATGCCTCGAGCGCTGGAAAAACTACCTCAAACCCGGCATCAAGAAAGGGTCTCTGACGCCGGAAGAGCAAACTCTAGTCATCTCTCTCCAAGCAAAGTACGGCAACAAGTGGAAGAAGATCGCCGCCGAAGTCCCCGGCAGAACAGCCAAGAGACTCGGCAAGTGGTGGGAAGTTTTCAAAGAGAAACAACTCAAGCAGATACAGAAGAGTCAGCACCGCCAGGATTATACTGATCCACCGGCTGTTTCTGCCGTCTCTGCTGGTGGGTCGCCGGAAAAAGCTCTACAGGGAAAGTACGACCACATTTTGGAGACATTTGCGGAGAAGTACGTTCAGCCGAAGCTTTTTGCTTTCCAGTCCTTTCCTTTGCCTGCTATGATGCCTAACCTTTCAGTCCCTGAACCGGTTCCCGTTCTTTCTCTCGGTTCGGTGGCTGTCACTGAACCGGTCAACATTTGCTCTACGACGTCGTCTTCTGTTCTTCTACCATGGATGATGACAACGGCCAATTTGGGTTCTACGACGTCGTCGTCTCTGTCATCATCATCTTCTTCCACTCCATCTCCTTCTGTTAGTCTCACGCTCTCCCCATCTGAACCGGCGGTTCTTGATCCTGTTCAGCCGGAAATGGGCTTACCTGTCCGTTTCTTTCCGGTTCAGCAAATGGGTACCCTTGTTCAGTACTGTAAAGAGCTTGAAGAAGGCAGACAAAACTGGTTACAGCACAAGAAGGAAGCTACGTGGAGGCTGAAGCGGTTGGAGCAACAGCTAGAGTCTGAGAAAGCAAGGAAGAGGAGAGAGAAAATGGAGGAAATTGAAGCAAGGATAAGGTGTTTAAGAGAGGAAGAGATGGGTTTTCTGGGTAGGATTGAGAGTGAGTACAGAGAACAACTGGTTGCATTACAGAGAGATGCTGAGGCCAAAGAGGCTAAGTTAATGGAAGCTTGGAGTAGCAAGCATGTCAAGTTGACTAAGCTTGTTGAGCAGCAGATTGGGGTTGTTCACAGTCATGGATTCACAACGGTGTCCAAGGATTTTCACCGAGTCTAGTCTTAGGTGTGCCCAAACAATGCAATGCAATGCAAACCCATGTTAATTTTTTTCTTTTTTGTTGTAGTTTATGCATTTAATTTGTACTCCTTTGATATAAATATATATGTGGTTCAAGAGATTATATTAATGATGTTTTTTGAGTTTTCTTTTGCTTTCTGGGCCTGACTATATCATGAGATTAGGAATCGGACAGATGCATCTCACCATCATTCTACTACAGATAGCCAAAATGGTGGCAAGAAAAGAAAAAGAGTTATACAAAACAGTTACGTAAAACATGATGGGAGAAAAACATAAAACAAAAAGTAGTTACACTCATTAAAAATTAAAACAGGTTTTTTTTTTCCATTCATCTCAATAACAAGCAAAATAAAACAATATTTGCTTCATAAACTAAGGGTAAAATAAATTAATTAAAAAAAAGTGACTAGTAATTTTTTTTGAAAAACGTACGTTAATGTTTATACAAAAAATATTTACACCCATGAAAAAACAGTAACATCCATGAAAACCAAATCATTTTTTTTCCCTTCATTCCAACAACAAACAATCATAAAATAAAATCGAATATAGGAATTTCTCAAAAAAAAAAAAAAGACCAAATAAAAGAAGAAATATAATTATTAATGTCTATATGAAAAAATAGTTACACCTATTAAAACCAAATCAATTTTTTTCTTCCCTTCATTCCAACAATAAATAAACATAAAACAAAATCAAACATAAAAATTTTCCAAAAAAAATGACCGAATAAAATAAGAAATATAATTATTATGTCTATAAGAAAAAATAATTACACTCGTTAAAACAAAGCAATTTTTTTTTCTCTTTCATTCCAACAACAAACAAACATAAAACAAAATATAACATATGAATTTCTCAAAAAAAAAAATGATCGAATAAAAGAAGAAATATAATTATTAACAATTTACTTTCAAGTCGATGACCGTGATTGATATTTGCATTTCCTTTTTTTGAAAAATTCTATCACTGGAGAAATACATCACCCGTTGAAGAATACTTTTACTGCCAAGATCAATTGAAAACAGACCATATGAAGACTCTTATTGCACAGATCAGTTGAATACAAATGTTTGAAGACTCTTACCGGAAAAATCAAGTCAACACAGACGTTTACTATGTATATCAAAAAATTACTGATTCAAAATTCAAAAATTAAAAATAACAAATATGTAATCTTTACATAATTGTTTCCTCAAATAACTGTCAATAATAACTGTATAATTTAAGGAATAGTGTTTAGGTAAACAAAATTTTAATTCATTTGAATTTTGTACCTAAACACAAATTTTTTTATAAAAATTGTACTTAATAGAATAAAATATTTATTCATAAACTTTTACTCAAATAAGTCTAAAAAATTAGAAAAATTCGTAAAAAAAGTATACCATGTAATACTTATTTGTGAAAAAGTACTTAATTATAAAATATATGTGCACAAGTACCTTTGGGTGTAAATATTTGGTGAAGATGTACACTTTTGTTGAATTGTAATTTTTTCTCTTACTAAATTGTCATTTTTCTTTATTAATTGGAGACAAATATAGTAGTTATATTAGAGATTCAATTTCCTAATTTTATGCTATATCTTTTTTGAATTTTAAATTACCTATTCATGTGTGATTGACCAACTATTTATTTAAACATTCCATATCTATTCTTCTATCATTTAAACATCTTCCTCTGTCATTTACTTCATTCCGTAATCGAATTTTCAAAGATATTCTAATTAGTTGCAATGGAAGAAGTGCATCAGATATGTCATCCATATATTTTTTTTAAAAAAAAAATTGTTACGGCTATTAACGTTAATAATGTTCATGTGAGGATAAATGTCAATGATGATGACTCAAATGGGGATGATTGTAATAATCAAGATGATGACTCTAATTCGCATGATGATTTGCTGTCTCGCACGATAATATCACAGTGCTAAAAGACAATGTCACTCTAACAGTAAAAAATATCATACTGCTAGAAACCAATGTCACACTACTGCAAGTCAATGTTACACTGCATACATTGACATGACGCATGACACAATATAATAATCAAGATAATGTTTTTACTTCGAAAGGTGATTTGCTAACTCGTATGATAATGTCATAGTAGTACTAAAAAATATCATACTTCTATAAATCAATGTCACACTATTGCAAGTCAATGTCACACTTGACATCTATATTTGAGGTGGAGTTCTGCCTCCTGATCTCACGAAGGAAATGGTTGCAAAGTCTGGTCGAGATCTTCCCGGGCTTAAAGAGAGGCATCCTGAGGCAGAACTCACTCTAAATACCCGGCGACATATCATCTCTGTTCATGGTAGCAAAGAGTTGAAACAAAAAGTGGAAGCTATAATGTACGAGGTGGCACAGACATGTGGCTCAGTGGTTCAGAGTGTCGATGTTGAAACTGCCTGTCCTATTTGTTTGTGTGAACTAGAGGATGGTTACCGACTTGAAGACTGTGGACATGAGTTCTGTCGGTTATGCTTAGTGGAGCAATGCGAGTCTGCAATCAAAAGCCAGGGAGGTTTTCCTATGCGAGCCTACTACAATCAATGATAGATTCCAAGTTGTTTATTTTTGAAGGGATTTATGTGTAACAGTTGAGATCTTTTAAGTTTTGGTTGTGGAGGCAAAAATATGAGAATCAATTCAAATTTATTGAAAGGGGTATTTTAAAATTTTGATAGAGATTATATATTTTTTGACCTATATTTTTAAAAATGGTACTTTATCCTCTATAATTTTTAAAAAAAGTACCGACCCATTAAAACTCAAAAAATTATACCCACTATTAAATGGACAACCGTCTAAGATTTAACAAGTCCATTGGGCCGCCCTGCCCTGTTAATAGGAAATCACGAAATTACCCCTTGTGTCTATTTGAGTGTGCGACATTTTGCTGGTTGGGTGGAAATCTAATGTCTATGTCCAAACAGTCCTTTACTTTGGTGGCTCCTCTCCCGTCCGTCTTCTTGTTTTTGAGGCCTGCCGCCTGAGATGCTACGGATTCAAATCTCATCCATTACTTTTTATCTTCGATTCTTTTTAATATAGTGATTGATGAGACTTTTCTGAAAATACTCCAAGATGAAGATACGTGTCCTCGGCGTCACTGAAAAACCTGTTAACAGAGATCACGTACCATCGGCTTTACAACTCCCTCGCCCGAGGTACTTGACACGTGTCGAGTACGTTTTACGTATCGACACGTATCCCTCGGTCTGGTATGGTACCTCGGTCATCATGTACGACTTCCCTCGTCTCGAGATGTACCTTTCCTCGGCACCGAGATGTGCATGTCCTCGGTACCGAGATGTACCCCCGTCCAAGATGCCTTTTTCTCTGCTCCAGTATAAGCTATTGATGTACAGGTCATTAGCCTAGGCTAGTCTAGGTTAGCTATCATGGTCTCGTCTTATGCAAATGGTGTCAGAAGGAACAGGAATGCAGGGTCCACAGCCAATAAGGGATGGACGCGTGGCAAATTGTGTCACATCAGAGACAGAAAGACTGCATGCCTTTACTGACACGCGACTTGGGAAAACAAACATTTAATTACACCATTCCCTTGATCAGACCGCATTCAATGCGGTAAGGCTCGGAATTAAAAGGCAATAAATGTCTCTAAGGCTGGGCATTTATTGCATCCTCCCCGAGCGGAGATCATTAGACAGTCGACAGCCCGATGACACAGCATTGATTGCTCANAAAAGGCAATAAATGTCTCTAAGGCTGGGCATTTATTGCATCCTCCCCGAGCGGAGATCATTAGACAGTCGGCAGCCCGATGACACAACATTTATTGCTCGGTGCCCCGAGCAGTTAAAGAAAGGAAGACATTCCTCATCAAAATCAGTGCGCACACTGCCAGTACCTAATGATCATCTACTGACAACACTGACAGCAATCATGAGCTTTTGAGGTATAAATACTCCTCATAAAAGGCAAAACGGTATGCAACAAGAGACTCTTTACTACGAAATATACTCAGTGTTTTCTTCTTCCCCTCCCTTTCAAAAACTGACTTGATCATCGGAGGGAATAAGCCGGAAAACACTCCGGCGCCCTTCTAACTTGTCCTCCTTTGTTCCAGGGACCTTTTCCCAGCCTTACTGGATCATTCCTTCAGTTCACGAGAGTCTCCCATTACCGTTCCAGGTTACCACCGGACCTCACAGGCTGTCCCAAGCAGCGTGGTTGATCACTCAACTGACTCACTCGAGTTCACCAAGGGAGAGATCTGTTCTCGTTTTTTATATTGTGCAAGATCCTGCACACACATTCTGGCGCCGTCCGTGGGAAACGACTAGTTTTCCTAGTTTTTTCTCTATAAAGAACAGTGACCATGGTGAACACGCGTCAAAAAAGGAAAGGTCCCCACCAAAGAAGTCTCGAACTACAAGCTCCCTGTCACCACGGAGGAAGGGATCACACTGACGGGAATAAAAATGCCTCCACTCAGTCCAGAGGGGTTACCCCTCAAACCAGTATGGGAATCAGGTCAGGAGGGTCAGCCCCCCTGGCTCGTTAGCTGGCGGAGGTGATCGAAGAAAAGTTTGGCGATAGATTACGACAGCTGGAAAAGGACAATGTAAACGTCCTAAGCCGGCTCAACGAATTCGCCGCCTCCGACGAAGGATCGAGGGACTCATTCCTCTCTCGTGGGCTCCCCGCCCGGGAGGCAAAAACAAAGGATCTAAGGAATCATCTGAACAACAAGGCGGAGAGCTCTCGAGCTCCAAAACGACCGAGAGCCAACGTGCACCTTCCTAACGACTATTCAAGGAAGGCAAGACCATTAGCCCTGGACGACCTCCGGCGAGGATTGTCTAGACGAAGGGAGGGGGATGAGTCCGAGGAGGATTCTTCCCTATCCGCACGGCGCCCAGGAAATGAGGGGCCCATTGATGAACTCAAGGACTTCAGAAGACATCTCATCACGGAGGAAATTGATCTCAGAGCCCCGCTAGAATCCAAGAGAAATAATAAGGCTATCCAGGATGAGGTCGAAGACGAGGTCATACAAACACCCTTCACCAGGGAGATCGGAGAGATGGAAGTTTCAAGAAAGTTCATGGTGCCGAGGTTCAAAACTTATGACGGGCGGTCCGATCCCGAAGCCCATCTCAGGCAATACAAGCAGATGATGTCCCTCTATCATTCGGATCAACGGTTTCTCTGCCGAGTGTTTCCAATGAGCTTGGGGGACTCTGCGATGAAGTGGTTCTAGGCGCTTCCCCCAAACAGTATTGGGTCGTGAAAAGAATTGACGAGGCAGTTCCTGACACGATTCATTACGGGGAGTAAGCGCCCCAAAGACGTTGGATCATTGCTGACCCTCCGACGTAGGGAATCTGAGTTCACCAAGGGAGAGATCTGAGTTCACCAAGGGAATATGAGTTCACAAAGCGTGGTTGATCACTCAACTGACTCACTCGAGTTCACCAAGGGAGAGATCTGTTCTCGTTTTTTATATTGTGCAAGATCTTGCACGCACAATCTGGCGCCGTCTGTGGAAAACGACTAATTTTCACAGTTTTTTCTCTATAAAGAACAGTGACCATGGTGAACACGTGCCAAAAAGGGAAAGGTCCCCACCAAAGAAGTCTCGAACTACAAGCTCCCTGTCACCACGGAGGAAGGGATCACACTGACGGGAATAAAAATGTCTCCACTCAGTCCAGAGGGATTACCCCTCAAACCAGTATGGGAATCAGGTCAGGAGGGTCAGCCCCCTGGCTCGTCAGCTGGCGGAGGTGATCGAAGAAAAGTTTGGCGATAGATTACGACAGCTGGAAAAGGACAATGTAAACGTCCTAAGCCGGCTCAACGAATTCGCCGCCTCCGACGAAGGATCGAGGGACTCATTCCTCTCTCGTGGGCTCCCCGCCCGGGAGGCAAAAACAAAGGATCTAAGGAATCATCTGAACAACAAGGCGGAGAGCTCTCGAGCTCCAAAACGACCGAGAGCCAACGTGCACCTTCCTAACGACTATTCAAGGAAGGCAAGACCATTAGCCCTGGACGACCTCCGGCGAGGATTGTCTAGACGAAGGGAGGGGGATGAGTCCGAGGAGGATTCTTCCCTATCCGCACGGCGCCCAGGAAATGAGGGGCCCATTGATGAACTCAAGGACTTCAGAAGACATCTCATCACGGAGGAAATTGATCTCAGAGCCCCGCTAGAATCCAAGAGAAATAATAAGGCTATCCAGGATGAGGTCGAAGACGAGGTCATACAAACACCCTTCACCAGGGAGATCGGAGAGATGGAAGTTTCAAGAAAGTTCATGGTGCCGAGGTTCAAAACTTATGACGGGCGGTCCGATCCCGAAGCCCATCTCAGGCAATACAAGCAGATGATGTCCCTCTATCATTCGGATCAACGGTTTCTCTGCCGAGTGTTTCCAATGAGCTTGGGGGACTCTGCGATGAAGTGGTTCTAGGCGCTTCCCCCAAACAGTATTGGGTCGTGAAAAGAATTGACGAGGCAGTTCCTGACACGATTCATTACGGGGAGTAAGCGCCCCAAAGACGTTGGATCATTGCTGACCCTCCGACGTAGGGAATCTGAGTTCACCAAGGGAGAGATCTGAGTTCACCAAGGGAATATGAGTTCACAAAGCGTGGTTGATCACTCAACTGACTCACTCGAGTTCACCAAGGGAGAGATCTGTTCTCGTTTTTTATATTGTGCAAGATCTTGCACGCACAATCTGGCGCCGTCTGTGGAAAACGACTAATTTTCACAGTTTTTTCTCTATAAAGAACAGTGACCATGGTGAACACGTGCCAAAAAGGGAAAGGTCCCCACCAAAGAAGTCTCGAACTACAAGCTCCCTGTCACCACGGAGGAAGGGATCACACTGACGGGAATAAAAATGTCTCCACTCAGTCCAGAGGGATTACCCCTCAAACCAGTATGGGAATCAGGTCAGGAGGGTCAGCCCCCTGGCTCGTCAGCTGGCGGAGGTGATCGAAGAAAAGTTTGGCGATAGATTACGACAGCTAAAAAAGGATAATGTAAACGTCCTAAGCCGGCTCAACGAATTCGCCACCTCCGGCGAAGGATGGAGGGACTCATTCCTCTCTCGTGGGCTCCCCGCCCGGGAGGCGGAAACGAAGGATCTAAGGAATCATCTGAACAACAAGGCGGAGAGCTCTCGGGCTCCAAAATGACCGAGAGCCAACGTGTACCTTCCTAACGACTATTCAAGGAAGGCAAGATCATTAGCCCTGGACGACCTCCAGCGAGGGTTGTCTAGACGAAGGGAGGGGGATGAGTCCGAGGAGGATTCTTCCCTATCCGCACGGCGCCTAGGAAATGAGGGGCCCATTGATGAACTCAAGGACTTCAAAAGACATCCCATCAGGGAGGAAATTGATCTCAGAGCCCGGCTGGAATCCAAGAGAAAGAGTAAGGCTATCCAGGATGAGGTCGAAGACGAGGTCATACAAACACCCTTCACCAGGGAGATCGGAGAGATGGACGTTTCAAGAAAGTTCATGGTGCCGAGGTTCAAAACTTATGACGGGCGGTCCGATCCCGAAGCCCATCTCAGGCAATACAAGCAGATGATGTCCCTCTATCATTCGGATCTACGGTTTCTCTGCCGAGTATTTCCAATGAGCTTCGGGGACTCTGCGATGAAGTGGTTCGAGGCGCTTCCCCCAAACAGTATTGGGTCGTGAAAAGAATTGACGAGGCAGTTCCTGACACGATTCATTACGGGGAGTAAGCGCCCCAAAGACGTTGGATCATTGTTGACCCTTCGACGTAAGGAATCTAAGACCCTTCGCCAGTATGCCATTCGATACTGGAANCGTTTCAAGAAAGTTCATGGTGCCGAGGTTCAAAACTTATGACAGGCGGTCCGATCCCGAAGCCCATCTCAGGCAATACAAGCAGATGATGTCCCTCTATCATTCGGATCAACGGTTTCTCTGCCGAGTGTTTCCAATGAGCTTGGGGGACTCTGCGATGAAGTGGTTCTAGGCGCTTCCCCCAAACAGTATTGGGTCGTGAAAAGAATTGACGAGGCAGTTCCTGACACGATTCATTACGGGGAGTAAGCGCCCCAAAGACGTTGGATCATTGCTGACCCTCCGACGTAGGGAATCTGAGTTCACCAAGGGAGAGATCTGAGTTCACCAAGGGAATATGAGTTCACAAAGCGTGGTTGATCACTCAACTGACTCACTCGAGTTCACCAAGGGAGAGATCTGTTCTCGTTTTTTATATTGTGCAAGATCTTGCACGCACAATCTGGCGCCGTCTGTGGAAAACGACTAATTTTCACAGTTTTTTCTCTATAAAGAACAGTGACCATGGTGAACACGTGCCAAAAAGGGAAAGGTCCCCACCAAAGAAGTCTCGAACTACAAGCTCCCTGTCACCACGGAGGAAGGGATCACACTGACGGGAATAAAAATGTCTCCACTCAGTCCAGAGGGATTACCCCTCAAACCAGTATGGGAATCAGGTCAGGAGGGTCAGCCCCCTGGCTCGTCAGCTGGCGGAGGTGATCGAAGAAAAGTTTGGCGATAGATTACGACAGCTAAAAAAGGATAATGTAAACGTCCTAAGCCGGCTCAACGAATTCGCCACCTCCGGCGAAGGATGGAGGGACTCATTCCTCTCTCGTGGGCTCCCCGCCCGGGAGGCGGAAACGAAGGATCTAAGGAATCATCTGAACAACAAGGCGGAGAGCTCTCGGGCTCCAAAATGACCGAGAGCCAACGTGTACCTTCCTAACGACTATTCAAGGAAGGCAAGATCATTAGCCCTGGACGACCTCCAGCGAGGGTTGTCTAGACGAAGGGAGGGGGATGAGTCCGAGGAGGATTCTTCCCTATCCGCACGGCGCCTAGGAAATGAGGGGCCCATTGATGAACTCAAGGACTTCAAAAGACATCCCATCAGGGAGGAAATTGATCTCAGAGCCCGGCTGGAATCCAAGAGAAAGAGTAAGGCTATCCAGGATGAGGTCGAAGACGAGGTCATACAAACACCCTTCACCAGGGAGATCGGAGAGATGGACGTTTCAAGAAAGTTCATGGTGCCGAGGTTCAAAACTTATGACAGGCGGTCCGATCCCGAAGCCCATCTCAGGCAATACAAGCAGATGATGTCCCTCTATCATTCGGATCTACGGTTTCTCTGCCGAGTATTTCCAATGAGCTTCGGGGACTCTGCGATGAAGTGGTTCGAGGCGCTTCCCCCAAACAGTATTGGGTCGTGGAAAGAATTGACGAGGCAGTTCCTGGCACGATTCATTACGGGGAGTAAGCGCCCCAAAGACGTTGGATCATTGTTGACCCTCCGACGTAGGGAATCTAAGACCCTTCGCCAGTATGCCATTCGATACTGGAAAGAGGTTAATGAGGTAGAAGGTTGCTCGAAAGTCATGGCAGCGACGTCTTTTTGGCTCGGCCTGGCGAGGGACACGGACCTGTACCGATCCCTGACCAAGAAGACTCCCTCGGACATGGGGGAGCTGATGGTTCGGATAAACAAATACTCAAGGATCGAAGACGAGATAAGAAGTAGCAAAGACCGAACCCTGCAATCTAAAAGAAAAGAGAGGGAACGGGAAGATACTCCCCGAAAGGGGTTGCTGCCCCCTCCAGGGGGTTCGTCCAAAGGAGTTNACAGTTTTTTCTCTATAAAGAACAGTGACCATGGTGAACACGTGCCAAAAAGGGAAAGGTCCCCACCAAAGAAGTCTCGAACTACAAGCTCCCTGTCACCACGGAGGAAGGGATCACACTGANAAACCCATCTTCAAGTTGCTCCATAAGATCAAGCACGAACCGTTCTTCAAATGGCCGCCCAAGATACAGAGCGATCCCTCCACCCGTGATCAAAGGGTTAGGTGTTCCTATCACCGGGATTTCGGACATCGCACCGAAAGCTGCAGGGTGTACAAATTGTTCTTGGAAAAATTGGTCCGAGACGGATACTTGAAAGAATACATAGAGCCCAGGCCAGAAGAGAGACACACCATTGCCCCGACCGAAGAACCGGATAACGTCATAGATGTCATCCATGTATGTCCCTTGGATCGCCCCACGTCCAAGGAACTCGAGTCCGACCTCAAGAGGGTAGCTTTTACAAGGAAGGTGGCCGAGGATGATGGAGGTCCACCCAGTAAACGGGCCAGGACTGGTGAACCGAACATCACGTTCTCGGACACGGATTTGACAGGCGTAGTGACTCCTCATAATGACGCCCTTGTCTTGACCCTGAAGATAGGANAAAGTCATGGCAGCGACGTCTTTTTGGCTCGGCCTGGCGAGGGACACGGACCTGTACCGATCCCTGACCAAGAAGACTCCCTCGGACATGGGGGAGCTGATGGTTCGGATAAACAAATACTCAAGGATCGAAGACGAGATAAGAAGTAGCAAAGACCGAACCCTGCAATCTAAAAGAAAAGAGAGGGAACGGGAAGATACTCCCCGAAAGGGGTTGCTGCCCCCTCCAGGGGGTTCGTCCAAAGGAGTTCACACTGTGTTCAAAAAACCCATCTTCAAGTTGCTCCATAAGATCAAGCACGAACCGTTCTTCAAATGGCCGCCCAAGATACAGAGCGATCCCTCCACCCGTGATCAAAGGGTTAGGTGTTCCTATCACCGGGATTTCGGACATCGCANGGTCTCTTCGTCATCAACACCGAGTTCGTCATAATTGATACGGACTCTCCCAACAACGTGATCATGGGGCGAACATGGATGCATGCGTTGGGAGCTGTGCACTCCACCTACCACCAGAAACTAAAATTTGTCACGCCAGAAGGTATCATGGAGATCCGGGGGGACCAAGCGTCCGCAAAAAATTATTTCTATTCATCCGTTAGAGCCGGGGCGTTCACCCAAGAAAAGGGACGAGCACCGAAAGAGATCATGGAAAAATAGCAATCACAGTCCAGGCGTCCAGGAATGGATGACCCCCGGATAGATCCAACTGAGCGGTCGGTAGAGGACCTCCGGAAGGTACCCTTGATGGAGGGAGAAGAAGAAAGATACTTCTTAGTTGGGACCGCAATGCCCACAGCCGAACAGGAGGAGATGATTGAGTTCCTAAGGAGAAATGCGGACATGTTCGCTTGGGACGCAATGGAGATGACGGGGGTAGACCCCGAGATAATCACGCACAAGCTGCATGTTGACCCAACGCACAAGCCAGTCAAACAAAAGCCGCGACGCATGGCCCCGCATCATGCCTGCGCGGTCAACGAAGAAATCGACAAACTCCTAAAGGCCAACGCCATTCGGGAGATACAGTTCCCAGAATGGCTATCTAATACGGTTTGCGCAAAGAAGAAAGGGGGAAAATGGCGTGTCTGCGTGGACTTCACGGATCTAAACAAGGCATGTCCCAAGGATGACTACCCCCTACCAAAGATGGACCAGCTAGTGGATGCCACTGCGGGATATGAACGCATGGACTTCCTGGATGCCTGAGCGGGATATCACCAGATCCCTCTCCATCCCCCAGATCAGGAAAAAATGGTGTTTATCACTCCGAAAGGAGTCTACTGTTACAAAGTAATGCCGTTTGGACTAAAGAACGCTGGGGCGACGTACCAAAGACTGATGAATCGGATGTTCAAAAAGCAGATCGACAACACCATGGAGGTCTACATTGACGATATGCTGGTAAAGAGCAAACGAAGTCGTGATCATCTGGCAGATTTGACCGATACCTTCTCCACCCTCAGGGAGTACGGGCTGAAGCTGAACGCGGCAAAGTGCATTTTTGGAGTGAAATCGAGTAAATTTCTCGGATATCTGGTCAGCCAACGAGAAATCGAAGCTAACCCGGATCAGATTCAAGCGATCCTGGACACCCGGAGCCCCCAAACTGTCCGAGAAGTCCAGAAGCTCACGAGGATGCTAGCAGCACTCAACCGTTTCGTCTCACGCTCCTCAGACAAATGCAAACCCTTTTTCAGAGCAATCAAGAGTGCGGAGAAGGAAATGTGGAGCCAGGGGTGCGAAGATGCCCTGGCTGGAATCAAGGAATACCTAAGGACTCTCCCGACCTTATCCGTCCCCATCCAGGGGGAAATGCTCTTGTTGTACTTGGCCGTGTCTGAATTTGTGGTAAGCGGGGTACTTATTCGTGAGCACGAGCACCGCCAGAAGCTGATTTATTACATAAGCAAGGCGCTCCTGGACGCGGAGACAAGATATCTGCCCCTAGAGAAATTGGCTCTATCTCTGGTCACCACTGCAAGAAAGCTGAGGCATTATTTTCAGGCACACCCAATTACCGTCCTTACCGATCAGCCCTTAAAGGCCATTATGAGGAAAACGGAGCTCTCCGGGAGGATTTCCAAGTGGACAGTGGAGTTGGGGGAACACGACATTCATTTCAAACCTCGAACTGCAGTNCTGCGGGATATGAACGCATGGACTTCCTGGATGCCTGAGCGGGATATCACCAGATCCCTCTCCATCCCCCAGATCAGGAAAAAATGGTGTTTATCACTCCGAAAGGAGTCTACTGTTACAAAGTAATGCCGTTTGGACTAAAGAACGCTGGGGCGACGTACCAAAGACTGATGAATCGGATGNATTCTAGAAACACCGCCTCCTCTCGACATAGCCTCTCCAATAAGTTGTGAAGGATCGCCATGGCTTTTGTGTGTGGACGGTTCGTCAAATAGTAAGGGGTCCGGGGATCGGTATCTTGCTGATCTCTTCAGATGGGATTGTCGCAGAGCAGGCCGTTCGGCTAGGATTCAAAGCGTCGAATAATGAAGCTGAATACGAGNGATCATCTAGCAGATTTGACCGATACCTTCTCCACCCTCAGGGAGTACGGGCTGAAGCTGAACGCGGCAAAGTGCATTTTTGGAGTGAAATCGAGTAAATTTCTCGGATATCTGGTCAGCCAACGAGAAATCGAAGCTAACCCGGATCAGATTCAAGCGATCCTGGACACCCGGAGCCCCCAAACTGTCCGAGAAGTCCAGAAGCTCACGAGGATGCTAGCAGCACTCAACCGTTTCGTCTCACGCTCCTCAGACAAATGCAAACCCTTTTTCAGAGCAATCAAGAGTGCGGAGAAGGAAATGTGGAGCCAGGGGTGCGAAGATGCCCTGGCTGGAATCAAGGAATACCTAAGGACTCTCCCGACCTTATCCGTCCCCATCCAGGGGGAAATGCNAGACCACGCTCCCGAGGTAATGGCCGTCCAGGACGAACACAAGCCGCCCAGTTGGATCGATCCCTTTCTCAGGTTCCTAACAACAAGAGACCTCCCGGAATGTTCAAAAGCAGCAAGGAAGATAAAACTAAAAGCCCCGAGATTTTGGGTCTCTCCGGATCATAAGCTGTGTCGGAGGTCTTTCTCAGGACCTTACTTGTTATGCGTCCAAGAAGACCAGGTGGAAGACCTTCTCTATGAGGTACACGAAGGAATATGCGGGGGGCACTCTGGGGGGCGATCGATGGCACACCGCATCATGTCTCAGGGATATTGGTGGNACCTTCTCTATGAGGTACACGAAGGAATATGCGGGGGGCACTCTGGGGGGCGATCGATGACACACCGCATCATGTCTCAGAGATATTGGTGGTTGCGAATGCAAAGGGATGCGCGTACATACGTCCAGAAATGCGACCAATGTCAGAGGTTCTCCCCTACAATCAGGCAACTCGCGGGGGACTTGCACCCCCTGACCAGCCCTTGGCCATTCGCCCAGTGGGGACTCGACTTAGTTGGGCCCCTGCCCAAGGCTCCGGAAAACAGGAAGTTCCTCATTGTGGCCACAGATTATTTCACCAAGTGGGTTGAAGCGGAGCCGTTGACTCACATCCGCGACATAGATGCTAAGAAGTTCGTCTGGGAGAACATAGTCGTCAGATTCGGGATTCCCCGGGCACTGGTATCAGATAACGGGACTCAGTTCACCAGCGGGCGTTTCAAGTCTTTCTGTGAGCAACTCGGAATCCGTAATTTCTACTCAACCCCTGCCTACCCTCAGGCCAACGGACAGGCAGAGGCCTCCAACAAAACAATTATTAGTGGAATCAAGAAGAGGTTGGAGAAGGCCAAGGAAAAGTGGGCGGATGAGTTATTAAACATTTTATGGGTATACAGGACCACCCCTCGGTCCTCGACAGGAGAAACCCCATACTCCCTGGCTTACGGGATGGAAGCCATCATACTTCTTGAGGTAGGATTCCCGACAATAAAGACCCAAGCTTTTGACACGGGGGGGAATGACCGTCAACTGGAGCTTGATCTGGATCTAGTGGAAGAAAAAAAAGAGACAGTCGCCTTTAGAATAACCAAGTACCAGGAAAAGATTTCCCAACTGTACAACAAAAAGGTCAAGGCGCGAGAATTTCGAATCGACGATCTGGTCCTCAGAAGGGTAACGGCTAATACCCGAGACCCAATAGAAGGAAAAATGGGACCTAACTGGGAAGGGCCTTATAAAGTGATATATATCGGGGGCGCCGGGTCATACAGATTAGAAGATATGGAGGAAAAACTTGTAACGCGACCGTGGAATGTGATGAATCTAAACAAAAATCCTATTTTTGAGTATTTGTCTATCTCAGTGCTTGCCAACGACAAAGATAAAGGGCAAGGCTCTGGGGACAGAGTACAAAGACTCTCACCCCCGAAACAAACACAGGAGCAAGCCTCCTGAAAGGGCAAGGCCCTGGGGATGGAGTTCAAAGACTCTCGCCCCCGAAACAAATACAGGAGCAAGCCTCCTAAAAGAGAAAGGCCCTGGGGACGGAGTTCAAAGACTTTCGCCCCTGAAACAAATACAGGAGCAAGCCTCCTGAAAGGGCAAGGCCCTGGGGACGGAGTTCAAGGACTCGCCCCCGAAACAAGCACAGGAGCAAGCCTCCTGGAAGGGCAAGGCCCTGGGGACAGAGTACAAAGACTCTCGGCCCCGAAACAAACACAGGAGCAAGCCTCCTGGAACAGTTCAAGGATTCCTACAAAAGTATACGCAGGAAAGAAGTCAGAATCATGAATCACATTCTATCCGATATTAAACCTTTAAACAGAACTTTGTTCAAAAAGAGGGGCTTTGCGTCCCCAAAGGCTACATGGGAAAAAGTACAGATCAAAAAAAAAAAAATGTAAGTGGGTGGCTTTCATCTTGCCCCGGGCATCTCCAAAATGTCCGCCAATGGCGAATTGGCATAGAAAGGTTGAGCAGCTTCGGGAGCAGGCGGAGCAGGAGGTACTTCGGCGACAGATGGATCCTGAGGGATATTATGGTCCGGGTCCCGGTCCGGCAAGGCCTCATCAGACAAATCCATTATTACCGCCTCAAGCAGATCCACAGAAACTTGCACCGGCGTTGGAATCTCGCCCTCGGCAGTAATCTCTGCTTCGGCCCGTTCCATCTCCGCCGAGGGCACGTACTTGTGCATCTGAAAGAGCGGAGAGTCTGACGGGATTCCAGTCGACTGGAGCGCCTCGTCCCACCCCCTCTTGAAGAACTCCTTGTTGTTTTCCTCAAGAGCAGGGAACACGTCATTGGCGAACTCTTCTCGGAGTTGCTCCTTGGACTTCCTATTCAGTGCCTCATCCCTAATCCTGTCCAGCTCCTGGGTCAAAGCCAGGCAGCTTTCCTCCGAACCAACAGCCCTCTCATCTGCCGCAGAGAGCCGCTGCGTCTGTTCTGTTATCCTCCTCTCAGCGTCGGCAAGGGCAGCACTTAGCTTTTCAGCGCCGACCTTCGCCAACTCGGCCTCCTTGAGGAGTTGCTCGATTTGAGCAGCCTGCCCCGCGAGGGTGGAATCCCTTGCAGTGACATCCTCCCTAGCACTGGCAAGGGCTCCCTCGGCTTCTTCCTTCTGCTCTCGAACCCGCTGAAGGTCCATCCTAGTCCCATGGTACCGCGCCGCTATTATGGAAACCTGTTGGGTGGCCTGCAAATAAAAGAGCATGTCACTAAAAGGAAAATTGGGGCTAAAAGGGACTGAAGCAAATATGAACTTACCACCAAGGAATTTTGGATGATGGAGCGAAACAACACGTTTGTTGATCGCCCCCTGTGAGCCGCCATGTTGGCCTCGAAATGCAGCGTCTCACTCACTGCATTGGCGACATGAGGGTCCTGCAAAATGGAACTGTCGACTCTGATCACTCGGTCCATGTGATCAGTGGCTCGAAAGTTCCACTCCGTAACTTCCACTGTCTGCGGAAGAGGAGGAGTCTATTGTCGCCGCTGTTGCTGTTGCTGTTGCTGTTGTTGTTGCTGTTGTCGCTGCTGTTGTTGTTGCTGAGGAGCAGGAGGTAACCCACGGCCTCTCCCACTTTGCTGCTGAGCGGGGGAGGCCCTGGATCCCCTCCCAAGGTCGTCGTGCCTATGTTT
>CAUOFW020002058.1:1431559-1448083 GCA_963454935.2 Ilex paraguariensis
CAAGACGCCTATTGAGCTCTAGCACCCCCATAATTATCCTAAAGACATTAAGGCAACACTGCCCAGGAAAGAGGTGATGAGAGAGGAACTGGAGAAGCAGAGGGGGCAAAGGGAACCTAATTCTGCCTTCTATAATGGCTTTAATATAAAAAGGCATTGCATCCTCGGTACCGAGGGTACGAGGGTGCACAGCCGCGTCATAATCCTCTACCTCTACATTCGGTGAAACGCCATACCTAACCCTAAATCTATTAATTTGTTCACCACCTTTTACTTTATACTTCTCTGGCCTCGNCACCTCGGCGTGCAAAGGAACCAAGTCTTCTCCAACCCCGAGTTCTTCAGCTTCACCCTCAACTTCAGCCTCCGAGGCCCGATCAGGGTCTTCTTCCAAGTTCTCCTCGACTTCTTCCCTGTCGCCCGATCAAAGAATTCAAACCACCGAGAAGGCTCGAAAGGCTGGGGAAGCTGTGAAAACTTTTTATACCCAGGGGTGTAATTCAGGAGGACGTGGGCAGCCCGGCCGAGCCCATCGTCACCAGTAAAACTCCAAACAGTGATTAAGTCTACGAAATTCACCGACGATCGGGGTGGAGGTGCTGTTTCCCGAGGGGAGATGTCTGCACAAGCAAAAAGAAAGGAGAGGGTCATGAGCATGTAGAAAATTTTAGAGATAAAATAATAAGGCCCGAAGGAATCGACGTACTTGTCGTTCTCCATTCCAATGGACATAACAAGCCGTCATACTCGGGACCGACACCTCTCTGCCAAGATCCCCCGAAGATGAGTAGGTCATCTTTGTACCCCTTGTCCGAGTCAAGAAGGTGAGTTACGAGGTACATAGATGGGTCCCTGGCTTTGAGGTAGAAGTGTTGTTGAGGCGTAACTCTCAAAAGGGAATAACAAAAAAGGATATCGTCCAGCCTGACGTTTACCCCAAGACGCCTATTGAGCTCTAGCACCCCCATAATTATCCTAAAGACATTAAGGCAACACTGCCCAGGAAAGAGGTGATGAGAGAGGAACTGGAGAAGCAGAGGGGGCAAAGGGAACCTAATTCTGCCTTCTATAATGGCTTTAATATAAAAAGGCATTGCATCCTCGGTACCGAGGGTACGAGGGTGCACAGCCGCGTCATAATCCTCTACCTCTACATTCGGTGAAACGCCATACCTAACCCTAAATCTATTAATTTGTTCACCACCTTTTACTTTATACTTCTCTGGCCTCGAAGTACTAGCCTGAGGATTCTCGGGGGCAGAACGACGACGAGGCATGTTCAAGAAATGATAAAAATAGAGGGAGGTTTTCCACGAAGATCCCCAAGAAGGCTTCCCGGGGGTCGATCGCTGGATGGCAACCANGTCGCCCGATCAAAGAATTCAAACCACCGAGAAGGCTCGAAAGGCTGGGGAAGCTGTGAAAACTTTTTATACCCAGGGGTGTAATTCAGGAGGACGTGGGCAGCCCGGCCGAGCCCATCGTCACCAGTAAAACTCCAAACAGTGATTAAGTCTACGAAATTCACCGACGATCGGGGTGGAGGTGCTGTTTCCCGAGGGGAGATGTCTGCACAAGCAAAAAGAAAGGAGAGGGTCATGAGCATGTAGAAAATTTTAGAGATAAAATAATAAGGCCCGAAGGAATCGACGTACTTGTCGTTCTCCATTCCAATGGACATAACAAGCCGTCATACTCGGGACCGACACCTCTCTGCCAAGATCCCCCGAAGATGAGTAGGTCATCTTTGTACCCCTTGTCCGAGTCAAGAAGGTGAGTTACGAGGTACATAGATGGGTCCCTGGCTTTGAGGTAGAAGTGTTGTTGAGGCGTAACTCTCAAAAGGGAATAACAAAAAAGGATATCGTCCAGCCTGACGTTTACCCCAAGACGCCTATTGAGCTCTAGCACCCCCATAATTATCCTAAAGACATTAAGGCAACACTGCCCAGGAAAGAGGTGATGAGAGAGGAACTGGAGAAGCAGAGGGGGCAAAGGGAACCTAATTCTGCCTTCTATAATGGCTTTAATATAAAAAGGCATTGCATCCTCGGTACCGAGGGTACGAGGGTGCACAGCCGCGTCATAATCCTCTACCTCTACATTCGGTGAAACGCCATACCTAACCCTAAATCTATTAATTTGTTCACCACCTTTTACTTTATACTTCTCTGGCCTCGAAGTACTAGCCTGAGGATTCTCGGGGGCAGAACGACGACGAGGCATGTTCAAGAAATGATAAAAATAGAGGGAGGTTTTCCACGAAGATCCCCAAGAAGGCTTCCCGGGGGTCGATCGCTGGATGGCAACCAGAAAACACCTCCGGTAACCGAAAAATCAAAAGAGACAGAAGGGCAAAGAAATGGAGGATACTGGAACTCACCAGAGCGTAAGAAAAGGTATTTTCTGGAAAACTTGAATCGATTCCTTCCCAGAATGTTCAGAAACAAAGGATGGGTCTGCTTGCTTTGAAGCTTCAGTGAAAAGGTTGGGTAGTTAAGAAACAGAAGAGAAGAGGTCTCCAGCGAAAATTCAGACGAGGGCTCTCTGGAAGAAAAGTTCAGAATGACGAAATGAGAAAAAGAGGGAGGAAGCCCATTTATATAGTACCGGTCTCATCATTGGGCGTGAAACACGAAAGGGCGCATTTAATGCGCACGACTCCCTAAGCAAGGGAAAGCGGCTAGAGGCAATGATGAAGCAGTTGAGGTTGTTGGGAAACCCTTCGTCTCCTTACGACGCGTGTCCTCGGCGTCAGGAGATCAAAGGCTGGGGGGCAGTTGATGGAACTTTTCTGAAAATACTCTAAGATGAAGATATGTGTCCTCGGCGTCACTGAAAAACCTGTTAACAGAGATCACGTACCATCGGCTTTACAACTCTCTCGCCCGAGGTACTTGACACGTGTCGAGTACGTTTTACGTACCGACACGTATCCCTCGGTCTGGTATGGTACCTCGGTCATCATGTACGGCTTCCCTCGGCTTGAGATGTACCTTTCCTCGGTACCGAGATGTGCATGTCCTCGGTACCGAGATGTACCTCCGTCCAAGATGCCTTTTTCTCTGCTCTAGTATAAGTTATTGATGTACAGGTCATTAGCCTAGGCTAGTTTAGGTTAGCTATCATGGTCTCGTCTTACGCAAATGGTGTCAGAAGGAACAGGAAGGCAGGGTCCACAGCCAATAAGGGATGGATGCGTGGCAAATTGTGTCACATCAGAGACAGAAAGACCGCATGCCTTTACTGACACGCGACTTGGAAAAACAAACATTTAATTACACCATTCCCTTGATGAGACCGCATTCAATGCGGTAAGGCTCGGAATTGAAAGGCAATAAATGTCTCTAAGGCTGGGCATTTATTGCATCCTCCCCGAGCGGAGATCATTAGACAGTCGGCAGCCCGATGACACANCAGCCGCGTCATAATCCTCTACCTCTACATTCGGTGAAACGCCATACCTAACCCTAAATCTATTAATTTGTTCACCACCTTTTACTTTATACTTCTCTGGCCTCGAAGTACTAGCCTGAGGATTCTCGGGGGCAGAACGACGACGAGGCATGTTCAAGAAATGATAAAAATAGAGGGAGGTTTTCCACGAAGATCCCCAAGAAGGCTTCCCGGGGGTCGATCGCTGGATGGCAACCAGAAAACACCTCCGGTAACCGAAAAATCAAAAGAGACAGAAGGGCAAAGAAATGGAGGATACTGGAACTCACCAGAGCGTAAGAAAAGGTATTTTCTGGAAAACTTGAATCGATTCCTTCCCAGAATGTTCAGAAACAAAGGATGGGTCTGCTTGCTTTGAAGCTTCAGTGAAAAGGTTGGGTAGTTAAGAAACAGAAGAGAAGAGGTCTCCAGCGAAAATTCAGACGAGGGCTCTCTGGAAGAAAAGTTCAGAATGACGAAATGAGAAAAAGAGGGAGGAAGCCCATTTATATAGTACCGGTCTCATCATTGGGCGTGAAACACGAAAGGGCGCATTTAATGCGCACGACTCCCTAAGCAAGGGAAAGCGGCTAGAGGCAATGATGAAGCAGTTGAGGTTGTTGGGAAACCCTTCGTCTCCTTACGACGCGTGTCCTCGGCGTCAGGAGATCAAAGGCTGGGGGGCAGTTGATGGAACTTTTCTGAAAATACTCTAAGATGAAGATATGTGTCCTCGGCGTCACTGAAAAACCTGTTAACAGAGATCACGTACCATCGGCTTTACAACTCTCTCGCCCGAGGTACTTGACACGTGTCGAGTACGTTTTACGTACCGACACGTATCCCTCGGTCTGGTATGGTACCTCGGTCATCATGTACGGCTTCCCTCGGCTTGAGATGTACCTTTCCTCGGTACCGAGATGTGCATGTCCTCGGTACCGAGATGTACCTCCGTCCAAGATGCCTTTTTCTCTGCTCTAGTATAAGTTATTGATGTACAGGTCATTAGCCTAGGCTAGTTTAGGTTAGCTATCATGGTCTCGTCTTACGCAAATGGTGTCAGAAGGAACAGGAAGGCAGGGTCCACAGCCAATAAGGGATGGATGCGTGGCAAATTGTGTCACATCAGAGACAGAAAGACCGCATGCCTTTACTGACACGCGACTTGGAAAAACAAACATTTAATTACACCATTCCCTTGATGAGACCGCATTCAATGCGGTAAGGCTCGGAATTGAAAGGCAATAAATGTCTCTAAGGCTGGGCATTTATTGCATCCTCCCCGAGCGGAGATCATTAGACAGTCGGCAGCCCGATGACACAGCATTGATTGCTCGGCGCCCCCGAGCAGTTAAAGAAAGGAAGACATTCCTCATCAGAATCAGTGCGCACACTGCCAGTACCTAATGATCATCTACTGACAACACTGACAGCAATCATGAGTTTTTGAGGTATAAATACTCCTCATAAAAGGCAAAACGGTATGCAACAAGAGACTCTTTACTACGAAATATACTCAGTGCTTTCTTCTTCCTCTCCCTTTCAAAAACTGACTTGATCGTCGGAGGGGATAAGCCAGAAAACACTCCGGCGCCCTTCTAACTTGTCCTCCTTTGTTCCAGGGACCTTTTCCCAGCCTTACTGGATCATTCCTTCAGTTCACGAGAGTCTCCCGTTACCGTTCCAGGTTACCACCGGACCTCACAGGCTGTCCCAAGCAGCGTGGTTGATCACTCAACTGAATCACTCGAGTTCACCAAGGGAGAGATATGTTCTCGTTTTTTATATTGTGCAAGATCCTGCACACACAGTGATAAACGAGTGATATGTGTAAAATTCAAAATTTTAATGAACAAGATTTTTTCGTTGTGAGGAATTTTTTGAATAATGATTAACACTCCAACAACAACAAAACAAATAAAGAAACATCTTATCCATTAAAACTTAAAATTTTACAAATCTCACTCATTTAACACTCTATTGAGAGAAATTGAAAGAAATGGATAATGAAGGGGATCTAAATTCGTCGATAACCACTATTTATAATCTTAACATGAGTAAAATTTGTTTACTAAATGTTTCAACCTAATCCATTTATAGTAATTGTGTCAAAATCTTCAATCCAAGATCACTAATTTCGTATCGTATTAAGGAATCATATCAAAAGTTGCGACGAGACTGTCATCATTTTTAATAAGGGTATAGATATGAACAACATTAATTTCATTTTGACCTAAATCATCACAATTATTATTTTGATAGCAGTTCTCAACTCATATTGAGACTCACTATCAATGTTATGACAGTGATTTTTTAAGTCAACAAAGTAAAAATAAATTAAGTTTAAATAATAATTTTCTATTACTACAAAGGGTAGCAATAGAGTCTTTTGCTTTTTTGCCTCTTGTAGTATCAAAGTGATGTTATTCAACCCGTAAGAGTAGTTCAACGATGTGGTTTAGACTTGTACAAACCGTAAACTCAGATATCATAGGTTCAATCTCATTAGTGTCTTCGATTTTAACTGATACCTATGATTTACAGGTAATTACAAATATTCAGAGTTTACACTTGTAAGGGTTTTTCCTACCATCCACAAAAGGATTCTAGCTGACCTGAGTGACCACTCAATAGCCTTTACCTCTCGTCCCACTATGAGGTACCTCCTCCATAGTGGGTGATCACCTATATGGTAGGGGGGAGACGACTCTCCCAAGTGGGTAGGAGGTACCTCATCTATAGTGGGTGGTCACCTATATGGTAAGGGGAGGGATGGTCACTTATATGGCAAGGGGGAGACGACTCTCTCAGGTGGGTGGGAGGTACCTCCTCCATAGTGGGTGGTCACCTATATGGTAGGGGGGAGACGACTCTTTCCCGATGTGGAGCGAGAGATAAAGGTTATTAGGTGGTCACCCAAGTCAGCCAGAATCCTTCTGTGAAAGGTAGAAAAAATCCTTACAAAAAGGTCATATAGGTAACCACCCACTATGGAGGAGGGACCTCCTAGGTAGGAGACGACTCTCCTAGGTGGGTAGGAGGTCCCTCCTCCATAGTGGGTGGTCACCTATATGGTAAAGGGAGGGGTGGTCACCTATATGGCAGGGGGGGAGACGACTCTCCAAGGTGGGTAGGAGGTACCTCCTCCATAGTGGGTGGTCACCTATATGATAGGGGAGAGACGATTCTCTGCCGACGTGAGACGAGAGATAAAGGTTATTGGGTGGTCACTCAAGTCAACCAGAATCCTTATGTGGAGGGTAGAAAAAACCCTTGGTCACCTATATGGCGGGGGAAAGTCGACTATCTCTCAATGTGGGACGAAAAATAAAGGTTACTGAGTAATCACTCAGGTCAGCCAAAATCTTTATGTGGAGGGTAGGAAAAACCCTTAGAACACTCTTAAAAATGGGTCCAATGTGCTCAATAAAAAAAGAAAGTAGCATCTCGGTTATTATGATAAGTAGACGATTAGGAGCGCCAACCAAGGGAATCATGATCCCTCGTTAGAAAATCCAGTCCAAATGCTGTAAGCCAACTCCATTGACAAAGTTAAAACAAAGGAATATGCATCTTAATAGGGACAGATCTCTCGGATCCTATCATCCTATCTTAATAATGTCCTCATAAAAAATTATCAGCCCCGATGGAGTGACATTGATTTGAAAATTGTCTTATTTGGGTGATAACTCTCTATAAAATCCAAGGTATCTCCTCCTACATAAATTCAATACTCCACAGTATCATACAAGTTCTGGCAATGGAGTTTTCCCTCATCGTGCCTCTACTTCTCTGCGTTATTCTCTTCGTCTATCTTTCTTTTCGCTATCTTATTAAGCAAAACACGCACCAACCATCCTCGGAGAGCTTGAGAAATGAAGAAAATTTTCCACTCCCACCAGGCAGGACAGGTTTGCCTCTAATTGGTGAAACCATGGAGTACTCCTCCATGGTTCGAAATGGAACTCCTGAAAAATTCGTGGCAGATAGGATAAAACAGTTTTCCCCCTCAGTTTTTCGAACCTCGTTGATTGGACAACCCATGGCGATGTTATGTGGCCCCGAGGGAAACAAGTTCTTGTTCTCGAATGAGAACACCCTAGTTGAGATGTGGTGGCCGAGCTCTATTGACAAAATTTTTCCCAAGTCCTCACACAAAAATTCTGCCAAGAACGACTCTGCTAAAGCTCGCAAAATATTCCAAACCTGTCTTAAGGGTGAAGCTCTTCAAAAAAACGTGTGCATAATAGATGCAGTAGTGAAAGATCATTTAAACACGAATTGGAATCATTCAGAACTCAAAGTTTGTCCTGTGGTAAGTAAGCTTACGTTTACTCTAGCCTGCCGATTACTTTTAAGCATTGAAGATCCTGAAAAAATTGAGAAGCTTCTGAAGCCAATACAAGACATAGCTTCTGGAACAATCTCAATGGCGATTAATTTACCAGGGACAGCTTTCAACCGTGCCATAAAAGCATCAAGGGCAATCCGTGAAGAGCTTCAGGGAATGATGAAACAAAGGAAGATCGATCTTTTGGAGAAGAGGGCATCCCCAACACAAGACCTACTGTCCCTCATGCTTCTAGCAACCGACGAGAATGACCAATTTATGAGTGAATTGGACATTTCCAGCCATATATTAGGATTCCTACATGCTGGCTATGACACTGTTAACGTTGCACTAATATTCATCGTCAAGTACCTGGCCGAGCTTCCTGAGGTGTACCAAGAGGTCCTAAGAGGTAATAAGCTAAATAATAGTGAAGAATTAATTAGTTTCAATAACTTGTTTGAGATCTTATACACATTCCCAATGTATACTTGTGGTGGGAGCAGAGCAAATGGAGATTGCAAGGTCAAAAGAACCAGGAGAGTTGCTTAATTGGGAGGACACAAGAAAGATGCGATACTCATGGAATGTTGCCAGTGAAGTATTGAGAATGACACCCCCGGTTCTTGGAACATTCAGACAGGCTATCACTGACTTCACTTATGCTGGATATAAGATTCCGAAGGGATGGAAGGTAAAGCTACATAATCGATTTCTTTTTAAGATTCATGTAATTTGGAACTGTCGAATTCCTTTAACAGTTATGATGCTTTGCAGTTCCACTGGATGGTCCAAGCCACCCACAGAAACCCAGAGTACTTTCCAAATCCAGAGAAATTTGATCCGTCGAGGTTTGAAGGAAGTGGACCAGCTCGTTATGCATATGTTCCTTTTGGAGGGGGAACTCATATGTGTCCTGGAAATGAGTATGCACGAATGGCTATACTTGTTTTCATGCACAACCTGGTGACGAAATTCAGATGGGAGAAGCTGATTCCTAATGAGAAAGTTTTGTGTCATCCATATCCAAGGCCTGATCAAGGACTTCCGATTCGCCTCCATCCTCACAAGTCCTGAATTGGCGTGCAGCCTTCTTTTTTTCGCAGCCGGTGTTTGTGTTTTCTCTCCGCGTTGTATGCATAACCAGTCACTTGTCTTTGATGCTGTGTGTGTATTAATTTCCTTCTTCTTGTAAGCCATAACTGGTGTTGGTGAGTAAAATGTGTCATCTGTTGTAGGGGGGTTCGAACAAATCAATATGAATTTGCTGTTATTGTTCATTATATACATTCCACTCCTACTCATTTGGGGTTGGGACAGCCAACAGAATGGAGGCGAATCGGAAGTCCATTTTTTATCATACAAATGAGAGTGCAAGCCAGGTTTTTGGGGGTCCCTATAACTCGCAACTTCAGTCATGGTGCAAAGACATCATTCAATCACATTCGTGTGTAACATGACTGATATGGTTTATTCATTTACACCCCAAATCTAATTGTGCTTGATAAGGAAATTGAAGTATTGATAATAGCAAGAAAAAACTCTAATAGGATACAACAAACCGAAAGGCGTACATGATACAACTGATTGTCAGAAATTCAAGTCAGGGCTTGTGAGAATGGAGGCGAATTGGAAGTCCATAAGCAGGCCTTGGCATTGGATCATATTTAACTTTCTCATTAGGTATCAACTTCTCCCATCTAAACTTTGTGACCTCATTGTGCATGAAAACAAGAATAAATACTCTTGAGTACTCAACTCCAGGACACATACGTGGCCCTCCTCCAAAAGGAACAAATGTGTGAGGAAGTGGTCCACTTCCTTGGAACCTGGATGGGCCAAACTTCTCAGGATTCGGAAAGTAGTCCGGGTTCTTGTGTATGACATTTGCAATCCAAGGTAACTACAAACATGAAGAAAGGGAGTCATCTCTGCAGTGTTTCTACTTTTAATGCTTCTTCTAAATACATACATCATGAGAGATTTTAAATGAAATTACCTTAACTTCCATTCCTTTTGAATCATATATCCGGCATAGGAGGTATCAGTAATGGCTTCTCTGAATGCTCCAATAGCTGGTGGTTTTAGTCTCAGTACTTCATTGGCTACATGTGATGATTATTTCATCTTTTCCAAAATACTCCAAATTAAGCAACTCTTTTTGTCCTTTCGATTTTGCTATTTTGCCAGCACATGCACCCATCCGATAACATATGTACAATTTTCCTTTGCTTAGCCATTCTTTCAAGCTCTTTGTGCATTACATCTGATGCTTTAAGAGCACGGTTGAAAATTAAGCAGTCCCTGGCAAATTTATTGGCAATGAACTGTGGCCACGTTCTATGTCCTCCAATAACTTGGTCAGTCTCTTGGCCATTTTCGAATGCTGGTAACCTTAACTTGTTCCTGATCACAATCTATTAGCAATTGCTGTTTCAGTACCATGTCCATTGTTCCTACAAGTTTTTGAAGAGCGTCTTCCTTGAGAAGTGCTTTGATCAGTTTTCGTAGAATTGTGAAGTCCCTGTTGCCGACTTCTTTACAAAATAATCCGGCCACCACATCTGGACTAGCTTGTTCTTATTGGAGAACAAGAATTTATTTCCATCTGCACCAGATAAGACAACCATAGGCTTCCCAATCAAAGATGTCCTGAAGATTATGGAGTACTTGTTCCTTCTCTCCGTCATGAATTTTTCAAGAGAAATGAAGATAATTATACAGAGAATCAGAAAGAGGAAAAGGATTATTGGTTCCATGACACAAACAGCTGTATCAGCTGCTGCTGAATTTGATCAAACAGCTCTTCAAGAACGCATTGAAAAGATAAAATAGTACAACATTTAAATATTTTAAGCAAGCAAGCATGTGACTGAGCACGAACTACGTTACCTTTGTGTACAAACATGATATTTGTAAGTATTTTAAGAATGAATGATTGCAAACCAGATCAGAGACCAAGATGTATTTTCTATCTATACTAATCTAAAATTTGAGTTAATCTCAAAACTTTTGATTTTCTTTTTGGATTTTTGCACTTTGCACTCCAAAAGATGTCTCGATTCCCACTTTACACCCCGAAAGATTATTTTTTCCACGTTACACCCTGAATGTCGCTATTATGTTGTGTGTGTGTGTGTGTTGTGTGTGTATGTTTGTGTACAATAACCTCGTACCTAAAAACATACTATAATATTAAAAATTGAGCATTGATAGTGCAACATTTATATTCTAAATAAAAATTTATTTGTTTCTTTAATTATGCAATTATATTTTAAATAGAATTTTAAAAGAAAATAAGAGATATAGGTGATGATTTATAAGGTTGTCTAGCATTAGAAAGTATATTGGTTAAATTAATTTTTTTAAATGAAAAACAATGGAATAAATTTTATACCATAATCAATGTAGATAAAAATTAAATCATTCTTAATCATTATTGAGCTTTTATAAATTGAGAATTTAACTTCTTAACTATAATTTTAGATAAACTAGTTATTGTCCGTACCTGAAGGCACGGTCTAAAAACAAAAATTGTCAATTATAAACATATTTGCATTCACAAATCAAAATTAAATCACAAACATAAAGGAGAGAGAAAAGAATTTAAGTACCAATTGTAGTGCGGGTGAATGATCGTAGTGGTGGTGGTGATGGGAGACGGTGATGGTTATGGTGGGCTACGACGACCGTAGTGATTGTGGTTGCTATGGGTGGCAGTAGTGATAGTAATGGTGGATTTTAGCTAACAATTATAGTAGTGGCAACCATGGGTGATGACGATGGTGGTGATGGGTAATGGGGGTGGGTGGTGGTGGGCCACAGTGATGATGGTTAATAGTGGTGGTGGTGGGGTGATGACGGTGGTAGCAATGGTGGGTTGTGGTTGTGGGTAGTGACGATGGTGGTGGTGGATAACAACAAGTGTTGGGTGGGCGACAATGGTGATGGATGGTAGCAAATGATGATGGTGGTGATTGGTGGCAGCGATGGTGAACCACGACAGGTGGTAGTGGGTTATGATAGTAGGTGGCGGTGGGTGGTGGTGGAAAACGATGGAGATGGTGGTAGTGGGAGATGGTGGTGGTGGGATGATGGTAATAATGATAATAAATATAGGAATGACATGATGGTGGTGGTGGGTCATGGCAGTAAGCAACAATAGTAGTAATCGGTGGTGGTGGGTGGTAGTGATGGTGGTGGTGGTAGATTTGCTTGTTGTAGGGTGGCAGCGGTGGCGGTGGTTGTTGTGGGGTCGTAGCGGTGGCGATGGTGGTGGTGGTAGTTGTAGTGGTGGTGGCAGTGGACAGTGCAGGTAGTGGTGGGGGCAGGGGCGGTGGTAGGGTGACAACATCGGTGGTAGTGGTAGGGGTGGGGGTGGTTGTGGTAGTGGGATGGCGGTAATGGTAGTGGTGGTAAGGGTAAGGGTGGGGCGATGACGGTTATGGTGATAAGGGTGGTGGTAGGGTGGTAACAACAGTGGCAATCCAGGTGATAGAGGTGGTTGTGACAGAGGTGATGGTGGCTACAGCACCAATGGTAGTGGTGACGGTGATGATGGGGCAGTGAGGTTGTTAGGTGGCTACAGCAATAGCGGTGATGGTTATTTTGACAGAGGTGGTGGTATGGTAATGGAGGTGATAGTGGTGGTGGTGGGGAGGTGACGGTTGTAGTGGTGCGGTGGCGATGATGATTGTAGCAGAGGTGATGGTGGGGTGACGATGGTGGCAGTAATAGTGGTAATGGTAGTGTGGGTAGTGGTGGTGGTGAAGCTATTTCAAACACTACTTTTTAAAAAAAAAAAAAAAGTGCTTATGATAAGTTAAAAATTCTAAAAACACTTTTACAAAATATCCCCAAACACACATTTAGTGAGTTTATTTTTCCTATTCAATTTGGGAAGTTAATATTAACCGTCAGATTAATTTTAAAGTAAAATTTAAAATGATATCAGCCGTGAAAAATAAAAGTTATTTGGTTTACCGTTTGAAATTTGAATTATCTTGTATTTTTTTATATAGACTAGCTATTATCCGTGTCTAAAGGTACAGAGTAATAAAAAAAATTGTCAACAATAAACATATTTATATTCACACCTAAAATCAAATCACAAGTATAGATTAGAGATAAATAAATTTAAACATTGGTTATAGTGGAGGTGGGCAGTGGTACTAGTGGTAGGACAGTTTCAAACACTATTTTTTTTTTTTAAATATTTATGAGAATTTATAAGTCTTAAAAATATTTTTAAAAAGTAACCTTAAACACACTTTTAAGAACTTATTTTTCCTATTAAATTTGGAATGATAATATTAGTCATCGGATTAACTTTAAAATAAATTTTAAAGAAATTTCAATCGCTAAAAAATAAAAATTATTCTATTTATCATTTGAAATTTAAATTATATTATACTTTATTATATAAATATATTTATATTATGGAAAAATTTCATCAACACCCGCTCTAGTTAGACATAAATTCAAAGACACCCCCTTTCCATTNGTGGTAAGGGTAAGGGTGGGGCGATGACGGTTATGGTGATAAGGGTGGTGGTAGGGTGGTAACAACAGTGGCAATCCAGGTGATAGAGGTGGTTGTGACAGAGGTGATGGTGGCTACAGCACCAATGGTAGTGGTGACGGTGATGATGGGGCAGTGAGGTTGTTAGGTGGCTACAGCAATAGCGGTGATGGTTATTTTGACAGAGGTGGTGGTATGGTAATGGAGGTGATAGTGGTGGTGGTGGGGAGGTGACGGTTGTAGTGGTGCGGTGGCGATGATGATTGTAGCAGAGGTGATGGTGGGGTGACGATGGTGGCAGTAATAGTGGTAATGGTAGTGTGGGTAGTGGTGGTGGTGAAGCTATTTCAAACACTACTTTTTAAAAAAAAAAAAAAAGTGCTTATGATAAGTTAAAAATTCTAAAAACACTTTTACAAAATATCCCCAAACACACATTTAGTGAGTTTATTTTTCCTATTCAATTTGGGAAGTTAATATTAACCGTCAGATTAATTTTAAAGTAAAATTTAAAATGATATCAGCCGTGAAAAATAAAAGTTATTTGGTTTACCGTTTGAAATTTGAATTATCTTGTATTTTTTTATATAGACTAGCTATTATCCGTGTCTAAAGGTACAGAGTAATAAAAAAAATTGTCAACAATAAACATATTTATATTCACACCTAAAATCAAATCACAAGTATAGATTAGAGATAAATAAATTTAAACATTGGTTATAGTGGAGGTGGGCAGTGGTACTAGTGGTAGGACAGTTTCAAACACTATTTTTTTTTTTTAAATATTTATGAGAATTTATAAGTCTTAAAAATATTTTTAAAAAGTAACCTTAAACACACTTTTAAGAACTTATTTTTCCTATTAAATTTGGAATGATAATATTAGTCATCGGATTAACTTTAAAATAAATTTTAAAGAAATTTCAATCGCTAAAAAATAAAAATTATTCTATTTATCATTTGAAATTTAAATTATATTATACTTTATTATATAAATATATTTATATTATGGAAAAATTTCATCAACACCCGCTCTAGTTAGACATAAATTCAAAGACACCCCCTTTCCATTCTGAATCTTCACTATACTCCCTTCTGGTTTACACTATTAAATCAAAGACACCACATCCCCATTCTGAATCTTCACTACACTCCCTTCTGGTTTACATTATTAAATCAAAGACACCCCTTACCGTAACCGGCCGGTACTGACAATCAAAAAAGTGTTGATGTCATACCAAATTTTTTATGAAATGCCAATTTTACCCTTCTTATTTCACATGAAACCCTTGTCCCCCCCCTCTCTCTCTCTCTCGCCTCAACAACTCAATCACCTAACTACAAAAACATAATACAAGGAAAAAATTTAAAATAATTTTTAAAAAAAAATTAAAAAAAATTGGTAACACCGTATGCTTAAAATACAAGGAAAAAATTAAAAAAAAAAAATTTTAAAAAAACCTATAACACCGTACGCTTAAACATAATACATGAAAGAAATTTAAAAAAATCGATAACACCGTACGCTTAAACATAATATAAGGAAAAAATTCAAAATACTTTTTAAAAAAAAAAATCGGTAACACCGTACACTTAAACAAAATACAAAAAAAAATTTAATAATTTTTTTAGAAATATTTTTTTAAAAAAAAAACCAGTGACATCGTACGCTTAAACATAATATAAGGAAAAAATTCAAAATAATTTTAAAAAAAAACGGTGACACCAAACGCTTAAATATAATACAAGAAAAATATTCAAAAAAAATTAAAAAAAAAATATGTAATACTGTACGCTTAAATATAATACAAAGAAAAAATTTAAAATAATTTTTTTAGAAATTTTTAAAAAAAACAAACGGTGATACCGTACACTTAAACATAATACAAAGAAAAAAATTCAAAATAATTTTAAAAAAAAACGATGACACCGTACGCTTAAATATAATATAGGGAAAAAAAATTCAAAATAATTTTTTTAGAATTTTTTTTAAAAAAAACCGGTGACATCGTATGTTTAAACATAATACAAAAATAAAAATTCAAAATTATTTTTTGAAAAAAATTTTAAAAAAAAAATTGATGACACCGTACACTTTAACTATATAATATTTATATATAGTTTAATAGTATTGCACATGACACTTGGAAATAGGAATATATATTTATATATCGTTTAAAGAAAAATAATTGGCGAATATGTAATTTTTAATAAAATTCATGGGTAAAATAGTAAAATGTGCTTTTCCGTCTTGTCCATTAGCTGACCAACACTAACAGGGGAGGTCAGTGAAGTTTCAAAAAAGATAAGGGGTGTCGTTGAAGATAGACCTATTTAGAGGAGGTGTAAATGAAATTTTTCCTCATATTGTATATGGTCACATGATGGTTGATTGAATGTTGGCATATTCAAATACAATAACATCAGAACATTTAAATAATGTAGTGTAATCATATCCAGATCTAAATAATCGATAAAAAAATTACTTTAAATTTGGATTAGTATTAAAATCAGTTTTTCTCATTCCTAGCCTCGGTGACTCGCTTCACTGGAGCCATTTTTGTTGTAATGCTTCCTTTGTTTTGGTTCACCAATAAAGGTGTTTAGACCAATTTTTGCGTATTTTAATTAATTTTTTTATTTGATCTAGTTAAAAACATGTCATCTACACAATAACTAAAGTATTAATGAAGGGAAAATTCTTCAAAGTCGGACTTTAAGAGATTGTAAAAATTCAAATTTAAGACATCTGAATTTACAGTTTGTTACCATTTCAACTATTAATTACCAAGCTTCCCCCACCAGTTAACAAGTGCCACTGCCACCTTATTGAAAGAGAGAGAGCAGTCACCTTACAGGTATGTATCCCTCTGCTGCAGATTCAAACCTACGCGTTTTTGACTAGTAATGAAAGAGAATATGAAAACCAGTGCGTTTCTCGTGGTAAGGGCACAGGGAAATTTGTTTGAATCTTGCATGGGCAAATGAGATGGCGTCAAATAAATCAACTAAAGGAAAGCTCAGTTTCTTAATTTATGTTTCGAAAACACTAAGGTATTGGTTGTTATGATGGGTATTCATTCACATGAAAATCTGTTGCTCCACCCTAATTTTGTTGGCATAGTGTTCGATACAATGCAACAGAGGGTACACTGGCGGGCCACCCCCCACACCATAGGCCTTTGGTTACAAATCTCCCCCCCCCCCCCCCCCCCCCCCCCCCCCACCCCCCACAAAA
>CAUOFW020002058.1:1448876-1479867 GCA_963454935.2 Ilex paraguariensis
AACCCCCCCCCCCCCCCCCCCCAAGTTAGCTAGCATCAAGCATGATATCAGTGCTCAAGGCACTTAAGCTCAACTGTGATTGTTGAAGTCAGAAAACTCTATTGGGTTACACTGACATTAGTAGGATTAAAGAATCACACCATTCTGGTTTGGTTTTTCTCCTTTTTAGGCGATCTCGAAGTGGCGCCTTCGAAAACTAGAACATCTCCAGGATGCTAGATTGTCGCCTCGTAGCATGAAGGAGACAACTTACCAAACATAGTCTCATGTGAAATTGAGAATATGATATTGAACATGTGTTACACGAGGAGACTAGATTATAGATGTCAGCTGGAGCGAATACATCATAATAAAACAATTTCCAGAGGACCTATCAATATATCATCAGACCTCCATGCTTGGACTAGTCAGCAATGGTGGGGTATCAAGATTTGCACAGGCATCTCCAAAGAGGAGCCACCACGAAATTACACACCAATCTCAAGCCCGCGGTGAATCATTTGCATGGAGTACACATTGAATAACTATTATAAAATCAGAATACATATTGAACAGTCCCTTCCTGTGGAAATCAAAACCAATTTCATGAATTCAAAAGGTAAAGCACAATAAAACAAGTTGATTCATTCTCATTGAATAAGATCAACTATTATCATCTTTCTCAATGAAAAATTCTCACAATTCTACATGAACCCAATTTCTCTACAAACACACAACCAATTATGCAATAAGGATTAATTGTCCCTGTAAGCAATGTAATTCGCCAGAGCAATCAACGGCGCCGCCTTCTTCTGATCAAACCCAGAAAGCTGATCCTGAGCCTCCTTATTCAACTTGGCAGCAAACTCTCTTGACTTCTCGATACCAATCAACTTGGGATAAGTTGTCTTATCAGCCACCAAATCTTTACCCGCAGTCTTCCCCAATTCCTGGGACGACTTAGTAACATCAAGAATATCATCCACCACCTGAAACAACAACCCAATACACCTAGCAAACTTCCTCAATTTCTCAACTTCCTCATCATTTGCCCCACCCAAAATAGCCCCAAGAACCACCGACCCCTCCAGTAACGCCGCCGTCTTGTGAACATGAATGAATTCAAGATGTTCCAATCCAACATCGGATATGCCTTCAGAGCATATATCAACCACCTGACCGGCCACTAACCCTTCAGCTCCAATACATTTTGCCAATTCACCAATCACACGAACAATTCTTTCTGAAGAAACCGCTTTTGTTTCGGTTGCTACGTGCTCAAATGAGAATGCTAAAAGAGCATCCCCAGCTAAAACGGCGACGTCTTCGCCGAAAACCTTGTGGTTTGTGGGCTTTCCTCGGCGGAGATCGTCGTTGTCCATGCAGGGGAGGTCATCGTGCATTAGGGACATCGTGTGAATCATCTCCACCGCACAAGCGGCGGGCATGGCGGTGGATTCTTGGCCCCCGACGAGCTCGCAGGCGGCGATGCAGAGCATAGGACGTACCCTTTTGCCGCCGGCGAGGAGGGAGTACCTCATGGACTCGTGGATCTTTAGGGGGTCTCGGAGCGAAACGGCGGCGTTTAAGGCTTGGTTCACAGAATTGGCCTTTTCAACCATGTAGGTCTTGAAATTGAAGGTCGATTCGAGCTGGGTTTGTTTGTTTTCTTCTTGTGGAGTGTCGGTTTGTTCTTTGATGAGGATTGAGGAGACAGAGAGAGATGAATACGAGATGAGTTGGGTTCTTGGGCGTGGAAAGAAGATAGAGAAGGGTCGTTTGGTCTTCGGAGGATGGAGGATGTTGGTGGGTGTAGATCTGGATTTATACATGGAATGGGTTTGAACCCAGTTTGTGCTTAGATTCACAGTACTCATTTTTATTGTACTTCTGTCTGAACTGGTCTTGTTCTCTCTGGGTGTGAGTGTATGTAGAAAGGAAGGAGCTAGACACTGGAGATTTTGATGCTTTTAGGGCTTCTCAGACCACTGGAGACTTCACAATGAAGTTGCCGACCACTGGGAAGAGCTGAATAATGTACAAATCACCAAACAATTCACAGATAATTGTGCGAAGAGATGGTAGGCAAGCTAGAGAGAGAGACAGAGGTTGCTTATAGGACAGCAAATTTCAAGGATGGAATACGTTACTACGTAGACCAATGGAGACTAATGCTAAACTTGTAGGGGTGGTCCACTTCTAGAAAATTAGTAATGCTACGTTGATTAAATTTTAGGATCAAATTTATAATTTAAATGATATGACAAATAATTTAAGTTTTTTTATTTGGTGTCATGTTATTTAAGCCCTAATAAAAACTCTAAATAGTTAACTGTCATATCATTTAAGTTTTAAATTTAATCTCAAAATTTGATCAATATAGCATTACTCTTAAAAAATTTAGAGATACAAAGTCTAATTCTTTTCTATACCATCAAAAGCCTAATTACTCTCGATTCTTTTAGGGATATTCTTTAAATTAGTTTAAGTTATGGTGGCCAATCATTGAGCTCAAGAGAATCCATCTGAACCAGGATACCACGTCACAAAAAAAAAATATAAAGTAATATTGTACAGTTCAAATACAATCTAAAAAGTTATAATTCAAATGCATATTATTTTTTAAAAAAAAAAATTTTACTGAAAAAATTGATGAGATTCACTCTTATAGCAATAATATACATTTGAGTTGTATTTAAATTGTATAGTATTTTCCATACATATGATTCAAGACCAATCAAAACCTGTGTTTATATTTGTCGAGTACTCCTATTAATCAAAACTTCAACTAATTAAAAAGAAAAATATAATGAGAATAAAAATTTTGAAATAATGCAAAAGCTATCAAAAACTCTCTTCTACATTGGTATAGTTTGTTGTACGGTCAAATTCATTTCATTGGTGAATTCCTATTACAATTATGTATGCGTCTTGTTCGAGTGATGTTTAGTCACAATATATTTTTTATCATTCGAATTTGTCAAATTTATGTTATTTTTGTGCCAAATTTGCGAATTTTTTTTTAGGCTAAAAGTAAAAGGTGAGAGTTAAAACAAGTTGGTAATAATGAGGGGCAAAAAGAAAAATATAGCATTCTTGGGTGGGGTCCAACTCAATTTTCCGTATGTGCTAGCCATTGTTCACAAGCTTATTGGTTTAACGTGGAAATTGAAGTGGGAAGCACTTTGTTTGACACAATTACACGTTGCACTGAGGTTAGGTTCCCCGTTGAAAATTGGAATGAGTCGTTTAGCAGGTGGGTGCTTGGCTCTTACTCATCCGGCCCACCAATGACCAATGCACCACCATCGATGAGCGTTGATGGACATGCGATTTGCATTCTCATAATTGAATCTTATTACAAACTAGGGCTAATTTCTGTGTCAAGGCACGGTACAATAATTTTAAAAGAGATATTGATAACTATTGAATGAGTCAATTTGAGATTGTCGGATAGACTTCGTGAAACTTGTCATATTTTATATTATAAACTAAGAATTATTCGTGTCTGAAGAAACGGGAGTGAGGATTCCAGAGAGACAGAGAGAATCCCAGAGAGACAAAGAGAATAAAGAGTAGAGAGAAGAAGGTAAAATTCCATATGAATAATTTTAAAAAGGATATCGGTTGTCGTTAGATGAGTCTATTTAAAATTGTTAAATAGACTTATTGATTCAATCTTCTCTATTTTATATTATAGATTCATATGAAATTTATTATATATAAATATACCCTCTTAAAAATAGGATAGTTGTTTTATGATTTAATTGAAAAAGTGTATAGGAGAGATCGAACGAATGATTTAAAAAAAAGAAGAAAAAAACTATGGAACAATTTAGACTCGACTTAGTTTTGATTCGCACTTGTTAGTTCAAATTCGAAATAAATTGAATTTGATAAAAAAAAAATTAAGCTTAATTGTTAACGAGACACACAATCAATCAATTCAAATGTCATAATAAATTAAGTCTAAATAATAATACTCAATTCAAATAATATATAGCTCAATTTAAGCTGGTTTTTATTTATAATTAATTCTGATTTTATTGTCAAATGATTCTACCCAAAAAATAAACATTCTTAAATTTGTCCTTAAATAGCTTCATACTCCACTCCGTACACTTCTATCTCATAGTTTTCTCTAATAGATTTTTAGAGAATTTAACTTTAAGGTCAATTATACAAATTTTATTAAGAATTGAACTATTTTATTATTTATTATTAAATTCTAGGACTTAAATTTTAAAAGTATTTGTTGAAATTAAGCCTAGTATTGGTTCAAGTTTAGCTCAAAATGTTCACAAGTTTTTGTCGACCAACTTGAGCAAAATTCTAAACTCAGCTATCCAACTCGAACTCAACCAACCAATCACACTAAATTGAATCTGAACACATGCAACCACTGATCAGTCACACTCACACCCCCGATTCATATCCCCCCAACTCTTCTCGTGGTTCACTACCCTAGTACACCATACAAAATGTGAAAAATGCATCTCTCTCTCTCTCTCTCTCTCTCTCTCTCTCTCTCTCTCTCTCTCTCTCTCTATATATATATATATATATATACCCATTCACAACTAAGAATACCCATGTCATCAAAGTACATGGAGTCGCCAATTTTTGTAATAACAGGTTTTACAAAAACATTCCATTGAGGGTTTGGCTTTATCCACTGTCGAAGATTCTACCAAGTGATCATAAGGATGCCCTGCTAATAATTTCATATTAACTAATGATTGCCTACCAAATCCAGATGATAATTGAAAGCTCTTTTTAATTGTGTTGTCAGCCGACTGCTGCTTTTATATTATATATATATATATTCTAGCTTGTATAATTCAATTATGATTCTTTAAAAATAAATTGCAAAAGCCAAAAAAGAAGAATAGGAGAGAGAAGACGGCCGAAGAACCCTAGAGTTCAAAACAAAATTGAACTCAATCACACAGGGCCCTGTTGTCTTGGCCTAATTGTCTCGGATTCAAACACTTAACATCCGACAGAAACATCAAAGATTTCATGTTCTTCATTTTTTGTTTCCCCTCTTCCATGCGTATCCCTTCCTATTGGATACGAATGTCATTTTCTGTTAAGGTTTGCAATTCCCTCCTTTAACAAACATGCAACACAGTGCAGGGTATGTCCATGGCACGCTACCTATGTGTGCGTGTGCGTGTGCGTGTGATTACCAGATGACTAGAAGAGCAGTAGTTACGAATTAGATGTTGGGAGAGAATTGAGACAATCAAATTATTCTGACTACAAGCATTCTAAAAAACATCTTTTAAGGTGGGAGGAAAAGGTGGAAAATCCCTCAAATTTTCTTAGCAAAAAGAAAAAGGAAAAGAAGACAAAAGGAACATAAGGATGTTAGACTTGTCTCTCGACACAATGTTCCATCCAAATAAAGGGTTTTACTTGTGGTAGAGGTATAAAATGCTGAAGATAAAGAATCCAGCCATCTGCAATCGACAAGACATAATCAGCCATATAAATTGATAATTATAATACGGCTACAGAGAATGAAATTGACAGAAGGTACCGTAGAAAAGGAAGCTCCGTAATAGGGAAAAGCTGTTGTTATAAATCTTTCATATTCGTTGTGTCTGAAAGGCCGAACAGGAATCTGTAGTATGAAAAGATAAGTTTACTCATTTTCACATTAGTGACTCACAGTAAAAGAACCCAATCACTATCTAAGAGTTTAATGCGCTTTCACGTACACTAGTTTTTTATTGTCACCAATCTTGAAATATATGTAAATCCATGACTTACCCTGTTTTCGTCCCTATATATCCTAGACTCCTAGCAATATTTACATACACTATTTTGGATAAGGAAAAAAATGATCCACTAGTAAAACCATATTCCTCTTCAGCATAGGAACACAGCAGGCAGAACTCATGAACAAACATGTAGCATTCCATGTACATTCTACAATGTCGGGAAATGGTTGGGCCTGCAAAAGATTACCTGTTTCGAAAGTGATAAGCCAGTATATCCAAGTTTCTGATACTCAACCTTGAACTGGAAAACCCCATAAACATCGGGCACCTTAAATGATGTATAATAAAGACCCTGCAGAAGCAAAGAATATATGCATATCTGAAGATGAGAGGCTTGAACAGATAATATTGCATGATTGCAGGCACATGTCTAGCAGTGACTACCTTCTGATCAGTTGACAAGGTTTTCAACACATAGGGGCTCATCAAAAAGAACTGCACTTGAACATCATTGGCAACATATGGTTCCCAACTTTTTCCAGACCACTCATACATCTCAACAGAGTATTCCTGCAACAAAATTTGTCAGAAAATGGCAGCTAATTGTCTTCTTTAATCATTTTAATCCTACAGCACACATGTACTACAGCAAACGAAAGTTGAGATAACAAATGTGAGGCATTACCAAGTCATCATTGATCCGATACATTGCAGGTTCATCTGTTTCACCAACTTTGTGGTGTCCAACATTGACAGCCTGAGAGAACCAAGAAGACAAGTTAATATGATGCAAACACTTAAATGCATAGGACACAATCCAGTTGAAGGTAGGAAAACAAATGACAATGGTTTCTTCATTGGGTCTCAATCTTTTCCCACTCAAATCTCACAAACGAAACATTTATCAGCCCAAGTCGTCTCACCTTTAGATGCCCTCGTTCATGGAAGACCCATTTGCTAAGTTCAGTCACAAACTGTTCGTTACCCGATTTCCCATATCTGCTAGCACAAGCACTATTTTCCATGAGTTTCGTGTCTGAAGCAAAACACTCAATTACCTAAAGTTACAAACACAGGGAAGAAAAATCCAAGCATTAAGCAATAGATTACACAAACTAGTAATCTTGATGTCATTGAGTATCAACAACATCTAACAGGAGTTCTGCAGCTATTACTTGATCCAATATCAAATTCAGGGAACATTACTTAGAGAATCGCTACTCTCTGTGTGTGGGAAAGGAAGGGGGGGTGGAGGGTTGGGGGGGGTTTGTTGTAGGGTTCATCTTTTTATTTACCATAGGATAGAGTGATTTTAAATTATCTTCTATCTGAGCTTTTAAATGTGATGGCACATCGGTCAATGGATGAATGCTGGGTAACTCAACAGAGAGGTAGCAAGTGTGTGCCAATAAAGACCATTGCCCAATTTGATGAAACTTTCAACGCTCCGTACATCAGACCGCAAAGATATTATTAGGTTTAACACCAAATCTGCAAACAGCTTCTTCAAGAAATTAAATCTTGCATAAACAGCCAGAAATTTCAAACATATTCACATTAAATCACTCAAGGTACTATGCGGGCATAACTCCTTAACCACCTAATGGTGACAAAGATTTTATCGTACAAAATAATTAGTAAACTTTGCCAACAATAAAACCAATTCTGCAAAATCTACGAGTCACTAGGTAATGACACTAAGGAGACTTTGAAATTTCACTAAACATGAACCAGTTTTATAAAACAATCTAATTCCCTTGTTTCTAAACTCAACTCAACACAACAATTTGTCCCAACATTTTTTAGGCCGGCTACATGAATCCTATTTTGCCATAATGCTCTAGTAAGGGTCATGCTTTTTGCTAAATCATAATTTATTATATCATTTTATTTAAAGTTAATTTTGGTCTCTTTATCCCCACGCTTATCGTCAATAACCATCATATTACTTTCTCACCGATGTCATAGTAGGTTGTCTATAAATCAGTCCAAAGTACCTAAGTTGATTCTCCCTTAATTGATCTCCTATGGAAAAAAAAAAAAAATTGACCTCCTATGTAGGCTACTTTCACTTTTTCACGAATATAATCATTTTTAATTTTATCATTCCTAATTTTACTACACATCCATCTTCACATTTCCATTTTCGCCACACTCAATTTTTAAACATGTTTTTTCTTAGTTAGCCAATGCTCAATATCATAATAGCAGCCATTTAGTTCATCTTTCATTAATTATTAATTCCTCCATTGTGTTAAGAATTAGCCTCACAAATTAATGATTACTGTTAGGAAACCTATGACTTTTACAAGACCATTTGCCTGACTAATTTCTGTAAACTCAACTGAAGTCTTTACNAAATCAACCAAATTTTGTTCATTTATAAACTCATCAATTTATCATTAGTATCACCATTCAACCTCAAATGATACAATATAATTATAAATTTAATCACTAAATGTTGAATCCTCCACATGTAAATATACACAAAAACACACTCACACATTTCTTTTTTGGTTACCAACAAACTCTTATAACCAATAATTACTTTTATTAGAAATACAATAATTTAAGTTTTTACGGTAAAATAATAATATCTTAATGTTTAATTAAAAAATAGGGAAAAAAAAACTAAAAATCATGGATATTCCCTGAGTTTTAGAAATATTACACGAACACCTCATAATATTTTATAAATAACACGGAGACCTCCTAAAGTTTGTTATTCATTGCATGGAAACCCCCTTTATCTTCCTTTCGTCAATGTTGCAAACAAAAATTGATAATTTTATCCTAAAAAATTTTATTATTTTTACATTTGTCCTTCTCCAAATTTAGTACCAAAAAAATTAAAAATTTAATAAAATAAAATTTGATTTAGTACTCAAAAAATTGATATAATTTAGTACTCCAAAAAAATGATTAAATAATTTTTAATATTAATTTGATATTTGATAAAGTTGAACATAAATTAGAGAAAATTAAATGTCAATTTTTGTTAAAAATATATATTAATTTACAATCTAATATGTTAAATATTTTTTGGTGTTTATAGTTAATGTACTATTTTTTTTTTACATTCAGTATTATTTACAAATTAAGAAGTGACAAAATATATACGATCAGATATATAAAAATTTTGAATTAGTTTCAAGGAATAAATAATTGGATGACATGTAGTTTTATATGTTTTATGGAGTAAATAATAGCAAAAACAACACGAGAAAAAAAAATAATAGTATGAAAGAGAGATAGTGTAAGATAGATAGATAGATAAAAAGAATTATATGAGAGACTTAGAGTTGTAAAAAAAATGAAGTAGGACCATCAAATCAAAACGATCTGAGCCGCANTATATATATATATATATATATATATATATATATATATATATATACTAGTCATTACCCGTGCTTGAAAACACTATACAACAAACAAATTTTTTTAAAACAATTGTCCAAATTCAAAAAAATGATCTAAAAATATTCATATAAATTCTTCTTTTAACATGGCTCAAAATATATTGTCCATTATATCCTCCATATTAATGGAACTGTCACAAAAATATATAAAAACTCTCTAAAATAACACCATATATATAAATGTCTATGAAAAAAAAAATACTAACATAATCCATTAAAATTCACAATCTTTAAGCAATAAATTAAATAAATAAAATCTTGTTCATTTATAAGACTCACGAATTATCACCTCTACTATCACTTCATCCAATAACACAACATAATTATCAACTCAACTATGATATTTTCAATCCACCCTATCTCAATGTAATAAATACTTCAAGCAATATATATATATATATATATATATATATATATATATATATATATAATTGAATTCACAATTTTTAAACAGTAAATAAAATCAACCAAATTTTGTTCATTTATAAACTCATCAATTTATCATTAGTATCACCATTCAACCTCAAATGATACAATATAATTATAAATTTAATCACTAAATGTTGAATCCTCCACATGTAAATATACACAAAAACACACTCACACATTTCTTTTTTGGTTACCAACAAACTCTTATAACCAATAATTACTTTTATTAGAAATACAATAATTTAAGTTTTTACGGTAAAATAATAATATCTTAATGTTTAATTAAAAAATAGGGAAAAAAAAACTAAAAATCATGGATATTCCCTGAGTTTTAGAAATATTACACGAACACCTCATAATATTTTATAAATAACACGGAGACCTCCTAAAGTTTGTTATTCATTGCATGGAAACCCCCTTTATCTTCCTTTCGTCAATGTTGCAAACAAAAATTGATAATTTTATCCTAAAAAATTTTATTATTTTTACATTTGTCCTTCTCCAAATTTAGTACCAAAAAAATTAAAAATTTAATAAAATAAAATTTGATTTAGTACTCAAAAAATTGATATAATTTAGTACTCCAAAAAAATGATTAAATAATTTTTAATATTAATTTGATATTTGATAAAGTTGAACATAAATTAGAGAAAATTAAATGTCAATTTTTGTTAAAAATATATATTAATTTACAATCTAATATGTTAAATATTTTTTGGTGTTTATAGTTAATGTACTATTTTTTTTTTACATTCAGTATTATTTACAAATTAAGAAGTGACAAAATATATACGATCAGATATATAAAAATTTTGAATTAGTTTCAAGGAATAAATAATTGGATGACATGTAGTTTTATATGTTTTATGGAGTAAATAATAGCAAAAACAACACGAGAAAAAAAAATAATAGTATGAAAGAGAGATAGTGTAAGATAGATAGATAGATAAAAAGAATTATATGAGAGACTTAGAGTTGTAAAAAAAATGAAGTAGGACCATCAAATCAAAACGATCTGAGCCGCAAAAAACTAAAGATAAATAATCTATCTACTTTATTATATAGATATAGAAAGAGAAAGAGGAGATGAGATAATGTATTTAAAACGTCTAAGAGATAAGAGAGAGAGAGAGAGAGAGAGAGAGAAAGAATTATATGAGAAATAAGAATATTACAGTTAAATTCAATTATGACCCTCGAATCAATATTTATGAGATGATCTAAACTGTCTTTCATGTTGAAATTACGTTGTCCATTGTCTGTTAGATATGTTTATATTTTGTCTCAAAACAATCTGTCGGATCCCTCACACTCACACCCCCAATTCATATCCCCCAACTCTTCTCGTGGTTCACTACCCTAGTACACCATACAAAATGTGAAAAATGCATCTCTCTCTCTCTATCTCTCTCTCTCTCTCTCTCTCTCTCTCTCTCTCTCTCTATATATATATATATATATATACCCATTCACAACTAAGAATACCCATGTCATCAAAGTACATGGAGTCGCCAATTTTTGTAATAACAGGTTTTACAAAAACATTCCATTGAGGGTTTGGCTTTATCCACTGTCGAAGATTCTACCAAGTGATCATAAGGATGCCCTGCTAATAATTTCATATTAACTAATGATTGCCTACCAAATCCAGATGATAATTGAAAGCTCTTTTTAATTGTGTTGTCAGCCGACTGCTGCTTTTATATTATATATATATATATTCTAGCTTGTATAATTCAATTATGATTCTTTAAAAATAAATTGCAAAAGCCAAAAAAGAAGAATAGGAGAGAGAAGACGGCCGAAGAACCCTAGAGTTCAAAACAAAATTGAACTCAATCACACAGGGCCCTGTTGTCTTGGCCTAATTGTCTCGGATTCAAACACTTAACATCCGACAGAAACATCAAAGATTTCATGTTCTTCATTTTTTGTTTCCCCTCTTCCATGCGTATCCCTTCCTATTGGATACGAATGTCATTTTCTGTTAAGGTTTGCAATTCCCTCCTTTAACAAACATGCAACACAGTGCAGGGTATGTCCATGGCACGCTACCTATGTGTGCGTGTGCGTGTGCGTGTGATTACCAGATGACTAGAAGAGCAGTAGTTACGAATTAGATGTTGGGAGAGAATTGAGACAATCAAATTATTCTGACTACAAGCATTCTAAAAAACATCTTTTAAGGTGGGAGGAAAAGGTGGAAAATCCCTCAAATTTTCTTAGCAAAAAGAAAAAGGAAAAGAAGACAAAAGGAACATAAGGATGTTAGACTTGTCTCTCGACACAATGTTCCATCCAAATAAAGGGTTTTACTTGTGGTAGAGGTATAAAATGCTGAAGATAAAGAATCCAGCCATCTGCAATCGACAAGACATAATCAGCCATATAAATTGATAATTATAATACGGCTACAGAGAATGAAATTGACAGAAGGTACCGTAGAAAAGGAAGCTCCGTAATAGGGAAAAGCTGTTGTTATAAATCTTTCATATTCGTTGTGTCTGAAAGGCCGAACAGGAATCTGTAGTATGAAAAGATAAGTTTACTCATTTTCACATTAGTGACTCACAGTAAAAGAACCCAATCACTATCTAAGAGTTTAATGCGCTTTCACGTACACTAGTTTTTTATTGTCACCAATCTTGAAATATATGTAAATCCATGACTTACCCTGTTTTCGTCCCTATATATCCTAGACTCCTAGCAATATTTACATACACTATTTTGGATAAGGAAAAAAATGATCCACTAGTAAAACCATATTCCTCTTCAGCATAGGAACACAGCAGGCAGAACTCATGAACAAACATGTAGCATTCCATGTACATTCTACAATGTCGGGAAATGGTTGGGCCTGCAAAAGATTACCTGTTTCGAAAGTGATAAGCCAGTATATCCAAGTTTCTGATACTCAACCTTGAACTGGAAAACCCCATAAACATCGGGCACCTTAAATGATGTATAATAAAGACCCTGCAGAAGCAAAGAATATATGCATATCTGAAGATGAGAGGCTTGAACAGATAATATTGCATGATTGCAGGCACATGTCTAGCAGTGACTACCTTCTGATCAGTTGACAAGGTTTTCAACACATAGGGGCTCATCAAAAAGAACTGCACTTGAACATCATTGGCAACATATGGTTCCCAACTTTTTCCAGACCACTCATACATCTCAACAGAGTATTCCTGCAACAAAATTTGTCAGAAAATGGCAGCTAATTGTCTTCTTTAATCATTTTAATCCTACAGCACACATGTACTACAGCAAACGAAAGTTGAGATAACAAATGTGAGGCATTACCAAGTCATCATTGATCCGATACATTGCAGGTTCATCTGTTTCACCAACTTTGTGGTGTCCAACATTGACAGCCTGAGAGAACCAAGAAGACAAGTTAATATGATGCAAACACTTAAATGCATAGGACACAATCCAGTTGAAGGTAGGAAAACAAATGACAATGGTTTCTTCATTGGGTCTCAATCTTTTCCCACTCAAATCTCACAAACGAAACATTTATCAGCCCAAGTCGTCTCACCTTTAGATGCCCTCGTTCATGGAAGACCCATTTGCTAAGTTCAGTCACAAACTGTTCGTTACCCGATTTCCCATATCTGCTAGCACAAGCACTATTTTCCATGAGTTTCGTGTCTGAAGCAAAACACTCAATTACCTAAAGTTACAAACACAGGGAAGAAAAATCCAAGCATTAAGCAATAGATTACACAAACTAGTAATCTTGATGTCATTGAGTATCAACAACATCTAACAGGAGTTCTGCAGCTATTACTTGATCCAATATCAAATTCAGGGAACATTACTTAGAGAATCGCTACTCTCTGTGTGTGGGAAAGGAAGGGGGGGTGGAGGGTTGGGGGGGGTTTGTTGTAGGGTTCATCTTTTTATTTACCATAGGATAGAGTGATTTTAAATTATCTTCTATCTGAGCTTTTAAATGTGATGGCACATCGGTCAATGGATGAATGCTGGGTAACTCAACAGAGAGGTAGCAAGTGTGTGCCAATAAAGACCATTGCCCAATTTGATGAAACTTTCAACGCTCCGTACATCAGACCGCAAAGATATTATTAGGTTTAACACCAAATCTGCAAACAGCTTCTTCAAGAAATTAAATCTTGCATAAACAGCCAGAAATTTCAAACATATTCACATTAAATCACTCAAGGTACTATGCGGGCATAACTCCTTAACCACCTAATGGTGACAAAGATTTTATCGTACAAAATAATTAGTAAACTTTGCCAACAATAAAACCAATTCTGCAAAATCTACGAGTCACTAGGTAATGACACTAAGGAGACTTTGAAATTTCACTAAACATGAACCAGTTTTATAAAACAATCTAATTCCCTTGTTTCTAAACTCAACTCAACACAACAATTTGTCCCAACATTTTTTAGGCCGGCTACATGAATCCTATTTTGCCATAATGCTCTAGTAAGGGTCATGCTTTTTGCTAAATCATAATTTATTATATCATTTTATTTAAAGTTAATTTTGGTCTCTTTATCCCCACGCTTATCGTCAATAACCATCATATTACTTTCTCACCGATGTCATAGTAGGTTGTCTATAAATCAGTCCAAAGTACCTAAGTTGATTCTCCCTTAATTGATCTCCTATGGAAAAAAAAAAAAAATTGACCTCCTATGTAGGCTACTTTCACTTTTTCACGAATATAATCATTTTTAATTTTATCATTCCTAATTTTACTACACATCCATCTTCACATTTCCATTTTCGCCACACTCAATTTTTAAACATGTTTTTTCTTAGTTAGCCAATGCTCAATATCATAATAGCAGCCATTTAGTTCATCTTTCATTAATTATTAATTCCTCCATTGTGTTAAGAATTAGCCTCACAAATTAATGATTACTGTTAGGAAACCTATGACTTTTACAAGACCATTTGCCTGACTAATTTCTGTAAACTCAACTGAAGTCTTTACTTATGACCTAATGCTTTTCACGCATAACTATTTTGTTCTCGAGACCCATTCCTACCACAAGTCAAATTTATACATGCATCTATGCATAAATGCTTCCAAAAGCTAGTGTGCCTGTTAGATTTTGTATCATGTTCCCCAGTGACAAATGTAGTAGGATTGAGGATATAGATAAAAAAGATGACTGAACTTTAAATGTATAACCAAAAACATAAAAAAAAAAAAAAAAAAATTTAAAAAACAAGAAGAAAAATGAGAAACTTATGTTTCCCTTAACCTATCCAAACACCTAGAAAGCTACTTGGATGGACGAAAGTTTGGCTTAAATAAACCACTCCGAAGTTATCAGGTAGCTATAGGAAAGAAAGGGTGAGACGTAAGGTGACACATACATTGCACTTGCATTTTGTTACGAGTGTCAACGCAACTATCTTCTTGCTAGTAAAAGTGTGATCGATAGTAACTAACTTGTTTCAGTCTTTTACACATACTGACAGGTACCATTGACCATGGAGAAAAATTAAGAGCTAAAAACATACATGCAAGTCAAATAGACATAGACAAAGAAGATAATGAAGAGTTTCACTCACTTATCTGAGCTCCCAGCCTTCTGCACACCTGCTTTCAACAATCTGAATTCCATGAAGAACAATTATCACCAATGAGAACCAATTGAAAACCAATTGAAAACCAATTTATTCAATTACACTCAAATATTTGGAGTCGAAGGATTGAGAACAAAAAAATAATTAAGAAATTAAAAACATGCCCAAATACTCCTTACCTATTACTGAACATGCTTAAAGAGCCAGTGATCATAATCCGTGCATTGTTTCTGGCCTGTGGTTTATTAGAACAGTCAACAATATATTCAAAAATTTTATCAGAGTGGAAGGTATACTGAAAACATTTTTTTCATAAGAATACTGAAAGAAATTTTTTTTTTTTTTATAGGAAACAAGAATAAGAATACTGAAAGCAGTTGATGCAATAAGAAACTGCCACCATGTCGTATTATTTATTTGGTAAATGGAACCTCATAATAAACAACAAAATGGAAGACCATAAGAAGGAATCCCCCATCTGGATAATAGCCCAGAAAGTTGTCACAAACATATGTGGAGACATGTTTACACCTTACAAAAGACACTCAAAAACATTCAACCCCCAAAAGCCACAAAAAACCCACATTTACTGGGTGATCGATCACCAAGAAAAATTCTTGAAGGATGGCCTAGGAAAGACTAGGACCTATAGCTGTGGAAGTGGGCTCCTAGCCATCTTGCCTTAGCAAACTAAAAAGTTCACAACAATGATTCATTAAGAGGATATGATGAGCCATATTTTCAGGTCCCTCCATCATCTTCAATAACAAGAGCAGCCAACATGATATCAGGTTTCTACCTCTTTGTCATGGGTATGTCCCATGCCAAAAAATAAAAACCAAAGATTAAAAGGACGGCATTAACTCCACATGAAAGTTTTTCCTTTATGTTGATGTCAATGGTGCAAGGTCAGAAGGAAAGCATAGTAACAAACAGAACCACTAATCTGCAGTGATATGTGGACTTTTAGGAGCAGAAATATCATTTGATGATAAATTGCACTAAGAAAAGTTGGCCAAAATATAATGTTTGTATAAAATTTTAATATATTGTGTCGGGATGGTCCAAAATCAGAAAGCATGGACAACAAGAAGAGGCAAACATACCTGCACAACTGAAACCAATGAGATAGCAGATCCCAACAGGGAAGGTGGATTTGACAACTTAGACTTCGTATTAGCAGAATATGCTGAAGGAGAAGCTGAAAGAACCTTCAGAACCTATAAAATCAATCAGATATTCACAAGAAGTAAAGTCATTAGCATGACACTTTTAACTGCAGTCTGCAGCAACAAGCAAAATATAAAAAGAGACACTTACCAAACTGTTTGCGGCATTCAATGAATGCCCAATCCCTCTGAAAAGTACAGGGGCCTATTTCATGCAGGGATCAATCATTTGTTAGGTTAAACATTATTGCATACATAAAATCACAATAAGATATACCATAAAAGAAAAAAAAAGAGGAACAATTTGTTGTATTTGTACAACAGCAACTAGCATTTCCAAATTTGAGACAAAAGCATCCTGAATCTACGGAGCAGTGAGAGAGAGAGAGAGAGGGATGTGACCTCAGGACACAAATAACTGCACTATATGCAGTAAGGGTAGTACGAGCACAAACTATACTGCTGACTGGAAAACTTACCTCAATCTTTGTACCACCCAAAATAACATCGGATTGAATAAAATCATCAGAAGCAATCAATGTATGGTCACCCTCTGATTCAGATATGGCATAGCTAGAGTGATCAATAACCATAGCAGAGGGATCCTGCACCATGAAACAAACATGATGAGAATCTTGTTTAGGGAGAAATAAATGGTGTCTAACAAAGCAGAAAATGAATAAAAAAAGAAAGACATTCAACTCAGTCTTACGAAAACGCATGATTGTGTTGGCGTTTAGGAACATCTTTTAGCCTCCCAACTCTGCTTAGAATAAGGTATTCTCAATTAAGGAGGTGTACACTTTGGGAGGTATAAATTGCCTATTAATTAAAAATCACATACATTTCCCAAAGCTTTATCAAAAAACTTTGGAAATGCATGTAATTTTTAATTAATAGGTATTCCAATTTATTTAAAAAAAAAAGTGGCAAAGAGGCAAGAAAATTTGTTCAACTCCAAAATGAACTAAATCAAAATTCATTTAGAGTTTGTTGAGTGGTGGATATGGCTCTTTCGGGCATTATTCTGACAATTGCCTTCTTGTATACTCTACTTGGTTCTACCGTTCTAGGAAGGTGAAGGGCAAATTAAAGAAAACTAAGCTTATTTTTTGTCTCATCCACTCGTATGCTCCGAGAACCAAAGAATGAGTTTGTGAAACCTAAACATAGTGCTGCTAAGGAGATGCCCTAATTATTTCTCAATGATGTGGGGAGACAAGCAATGGAGACCATAAATGCAGTCTGAGTTGCAACAAGATGATTGCAGTTGCATCTATAGATTTACCAAGTTGATTTCTTAGAGTTGCAATATTCCAGAAAATCTAGTTTTTGATGCATCCCTAACTAAGATGATTCGTTGGATAAGGTGTATTCATGTACCTGAAAAGGTCACCCCCTTATTTAATATGTGACAATTCAAGGTTGAGTGAGAGATGCAACTGAAGCTGGATTAGCAGCAAGCCAACACTTTAGCTCCAAGGAGGGACCATTGAAATGATTAGACTGTTATACCATTAAAAAGGATTGTCGCTGTTTGGGAATTGTGGATTATTTTGAAATGCAAATCAGCCTTTAAAGTTGATATTTGTTGAGCAAAGAAATTTTAAGAAGTGCCTCAATTTTCTTTCTAGTAAGACATTAAAGCACTTTAAGAGCATAAGTTCTTGGACCAACAGTGCAAAATTTCTAAAGTTGAAACCAACAACAGGAGAAGAAAACACGGAAGGTTTTCAGATTTGAAGTTCAAGCATTGTCTGGTTCGAAACAAACACAGTGAGGCATTGAGCCTGTTGCTTTGAGATATTGCAAGTAAAAGGCATGAATCCATCAGAACATGGCATTCTAATAAATGATTCCATGAGATAGACACTGGACAGGGCCCGCAATGCAATTTGAACACTTAGATTCATGCTATTAACTAAGCATCACCAGCATACTAATTGGGGCTTACCCAAAATGGGACCAAATCAAGATCTGTCATTCTTGATATTTACTCAGAAAATAGAGCGTAGTAGCAATTGCATCTTGATTTCAAGACATGTTAATCGAATAGCTTGTGCCCCACAAACAGATGGTCTTATAAAGACTTTGGTTTGAATGATTGGAGATCCTATCTAATGATCTTCAGTTCAAATTATATATTGTAAGACCAATTCCCAAAATGTAATAGTTCGATCATAAGACGAAATTTCTGAGCAAACACATACAACATAAAGAAATTCGGCAATGAGCAGCAAAGACTAGACAGATGAAAAAAAGACTACCCACCTCATCAAAATCAACACCGCACTCAGCGGCAGTGTTCCGGATCAAATCGGACGCAGTAGCATCAGCCGCCACTATCAAGTCATGACCCGAGTCAACAAATTCCAACACACCCGCCAAATCCAAAGACCCTCCGAATCCTGTAACATTACCCACAAACCCCCAAAATCACTATATCGACAATCCACGGAAAATAAAAATTGCAATAATGAATCATTTCAAACTTACGCTCAGTTGTGGGAGAAAACAAAATCAATCCATCATACAAGTACTGGCCATATCTTTGTAGAGATATCGTTGGATCGTCTGCGAGCTTGAAATCGATCGCAAAACCGCGAGATTGGAGAGAGTCGAAGAAAACCGAGTGCGAAGACTTGAGGGCCAACTCGTCGACCAAGACTAAAATGCGCCGATCCGTGGGGTTATCGGGAGAGAATGAGTTGGTAAGGGTTATCTGGATTGAGATTAAAGCGATGAAAATAATGAAGAGCTTTCTCATTGTGGCTAGTTTTGGGGGGTCGAAAGTTGCAGACTTGAAGCAGCAGGTGAAGTTTAGCGACCCCGACGACTGTCCACTTGGTTGGCCTGGTGAAGAGTATATAAGATTGGGTTTTAGGAACAGCCCACTGACCCCAAGGAATACGTAAATTATGTAGATGGCCCCTAAACTATGTTATTTGTATCAATTTAACCACTAAATTATTTTTTATATTAATTTAACTCTTCAACTATGTAATCTGACTTGATTTTTTTTTTTCTATTCACATTGATCATCTACTATTCCAGGAAATAGGAATGCGCATGTTGCTCACAGTCCATTGCAAGGGAGTAAGTATTGAGTGTAACATTTATACTATGTCAAAAATGTTGTTGTTGTATAACTATTTAATAAAAAGATTATAAAATAAAGCCAACTTTGGACGTGGTAAGTTAAAAATAAATTTGATTTTTATATTTAAAAAACTAAAAACAAAATATAAAACTAATAAAATATACTTTGCTTGCAAAGGCATTATGTCGGAGTGTGACCATTGTCCCGCAGGCTATAAAGACCACGAGGCTAGAGCTCTTATCACAAGCAGGCATGGCAGTGGACCAGAGAAAAACAAGTATTTGTTCAAATTTGTCTTGTTTGGATCGAAGATAGAGTATATATATTAGACGGTGAACATATACGGAGATACCCGTATAAACTTGTATGAGAATGAAGGCGGAGATGAATTTACCCTTATCCCCGCCCCACCTCGCCTCCTTTACCCGTTATATATATATACTCCTAAACCCTAATTAAATATATTTACTGTAATTACCAATCTGAAATATATAATAATCAAACTAACAAATGGCATTGCTATGTGATAATTTTATCAATTTTTTCCCTGATTGTTCTTTTTCCTATTTGTGTTCACTAATTAAAACTATTAGGAGTTTGGATTGATCATACTCTAAACATAGATAAGAGAGGTAAAATAATTTTACATTTCATTGTGGGTAGAAATATTGTGAATGGAGGTTGATAAAATTTTTCTGCTAGAGTGAGCTAAGAAATGAGGAAAATTATTGAATTAGCAAAATTTTAAGTTTTCATTGTTTAATATTTTATAGTTGTAATATGAATTGTAATAATAAAAATTATTGTAAAAAATTTAAAGTGTAGTGCTATCGTTTTCTTAGTTCAATTTGATTTTCTTTTTTTTCCTTTCTCTCTAATAGTTTCGTTTCTCTTTTTGTGTTCCAATGACATTTTAAATAGAGTACTATATTATTTTGGCTTTTGCATTTTGCTATCTATATTATGTTGTGTTAGATTATTTAGAATGTTGTTGGATTATTTAAAATATTAAATTTATTTAAAATTTTGAATTATGCTACTTGGGCTTGAACTTAGACTTGAGTTTGGGTTTGGGCTTAGGAAGGTACGGGAGAAACGGGGAGAGAGATGGGGATGAGAATTATAAATTTATCCGTGTATGTATATAAAGATAAAAATTGTACCCATTAATAAGAATGAACGAAATTTTTTTAAACAGGTACACGAATGAAGATTACATTTTTCGTCCCCGTTTTGATCCACTGACCTCCCTAATCGTCAAGCCTAACAATACCAACTACCAAGCAAAATAATGGGCCCACTGGTACCAGGCCACACTCGCCCCCTGCCACTTGGGCAGAGATGACTTGTCCCGCCCACCACTAATATCAATTAATCAAATTGAATCCACTTTACGCAAATCAACAAATTTAAAAGCGGTATTTGTTTGACAGGATCGAAGGGGATTAGAAGTAGGATTGGATTAAAATAGTGAAATGGTCCACTTTTCTTTGGTTTAGTTGAAAAAATTGAAAAAGCCTCCTCGTGAGATTGAAAAACTCAACGTCCACTATGCCTTCACTGGAATCCAACCCACATGGGATTATCTGAACCCATGTGAATGGAGGGGATCTCTGATAACTCATATGATCAAGGGAGCTCTCACCCGTAATCGTTCCCTTTGAAGTGCACTGGAGGATCGAAGGCAGCAAGGAGGGAGAGATAGTCCAGAGACTGTCGATGAGAGGGAAAAAAGAAAAAGAATGGCTTTTTATTGGACTAATCACAACTTGCACCATGAAAATTCACTCTAATCTCAATTTACACCCTCAAAATTTTAAAAATATTAATTTATATCTTGAAAGATATAAATACATATTAATATATCCCTAAGTCTAATTTTCATCTATTTTGTCTTTAAAAAAATTTAAATTAATTATAAATTACACCCCTCAAAGTTTAAATATTTCACGTTTATATTCTAAAAATAATTTCATCCATTAATATTTGTTACATAGCTTTCAATTGTATCGTGTCATGTCATGGAAAATAAATTGAATTTGGGTCATTANATCGTTTTCTTAGTTCAATTTGATTTTCTTTTTTTTCCTTTCTCTCTAATAGTTTCGTTTCTCTTTTTGTGTTCCAATGACATTTTAAATAGAGTACTATATTATTTTGGCTTTTGCATTTTGCTATCTATATTATGTTGTGTTAGATTATTTAGAATGTTGTTGGATTATTTAAAATATTAAATTTATTTAAAATTTTGAATTATGCTACTTGGGCTTGAACTTAGACTTGAGTTTGGGTTTGGGCTTAGGAAGGTACGGGAGAAACGGGGAGAGAGATGGGGATGAGAATTATAAATTTATCCGTGTATGTATATAAAGATAAAAATTGTACCCATTAATAAGAATGAACGAAATTTTTTTAAACAGGTACACGAATGAAGATTACATTTTTCGTCCCCGTTTTGATCCACTGACCTCCCTAATCGTCAAGCCTAACAATACCAACTACCAAGCAAAATAATGGGCCCACTGGTACCAGGCCACACTCGCCCCCTGCCACTTGGGCAGAGATGACTTGTCCCGCCCACCACTAATATCAATTAATCAAATTGAATCCACTTTACGCAAATCAACAAATTTAAAAGCGGTATTTGTTTGACAGGATCGAAGGGGATTAGAAGTAGGATTGGATTAAAATAGTGAAATGGTCCACTTTTCTTTGGTTTAGTTGAAAAAATTGAAAAAGCCTCCTCGTGAGATTGAAAAACTCAACGTCCACTATGCCTTCACTGGAATCCAACCCACATGGGATTATCTGAACCCATGTGAATGGAGGGGATCTCTGATAACTCATATGATCAAGGGAGCTCTCACCCGTAATCGTTCCCTTTGAAGTGCACTGGAGGATCGAAGGCAGCAAGGAGGGAGAGATAGTCCAGAGACTGTCGATGAGAGGGAAAAAAGAAAAAGAATGGCTTTTTATTGGACTAATCACAACTTGCACCATGAAAATTCACTCTAATCTCAATTTACACCCTCAAAATTTTAAAAATATTAATTTATATCTTGAAAGATATAAATACATATTAATATATCCCTAAGTCTAATTTTCATCTATTTTGTCTTTAAAAAAATTTAAATTAATTATAAATTACACCCCTCAAAGTTTAAATATTTCACGTTTATATTCTAAAAATAATTTCATCCATTAATATTTGTTACATAGCTTTCAATTGTATCGTGTCATGTCATGGAAAATAAATTGAATTTGGGTCATTGAAAAAATTTAATATGGTTTGGATTAATATTACTATTTATTGAAAAAAAGTAATTAAATTTTATTTTTAAACACGTATCTTCGGATTTTCTAGAAATAAACAAATAACGATTTAGGCTTGAGTTGTATCGATATGTTTATTATTTTTGTGTTGGAAAGTTTTTTTTTTCCCATGATTCATATTTTTTTGTGATTAAAAGTATTTTGTACAAATTAATTTAAATAAATGAAAAAAATATTTATTGCAATATTTTGTAAAAATGAGTAATTTATTCATTTGTATTTTTTGTCATAAAAATATCAATATTAATAGATTGGACTTTTTTTTTTCATTCCATTTCAAACATGATATAGGATTGGATCACCTTGTTTTATACAAAGGTGAAATAGTCATTTTAATTTATTTTATCTTCATATGTTAATAGGGCCCACAAAACAAATAAAACCTATTCAAAACTGGGATAGGATTTGAATCCCATATTTATAATTCTCAAACCTGGATCACTTTGCGTTGGATTGGAATTCAAATCCAATCCAATCCTTTCAAGGTGATCCAAACACCACCAAAGGGGATTCGTCATAAATTTACACACCAGACGTACATAAAAGACTGAACTAAATAATGGTTTAGACCATATGCCCAATAAGTTATTAGTGGACCTTAAGCCCAATACGTTATTAATGGACCTTAAACCCAATACGTTATTAATGTATCTTAACCCAACAAGTTAAAGGATACCATAAGTCCAATAAATTATAATGTACCTTAAATCCAATAAGTTACCAATGACCTTAAGCCCAATGATCCCAACAACTTCCAAAAGGAGCCTACAACTCTTTTTGTATAACTCTTTTCCCTTTGAATTACTTGTTAATTTACTGATGAGGATGAAAAGGTTTAGGCTGTCATTTTTAAAGTTGTCTTCCCATCAAACTTCTTGTTACTCTACCGATGTGGGAAGCCAGTTTTGTTATAAAATGTCCATTATATTTTTACTATTTTTTTTTACATAATTATATTTCTCATTTTCAATATTTTGACAGTTTTTTTTTTTTTTTTTGTATATCACAATGTTATGTATATAAATTTGTTGCTTCTAGTGACGCTTGTACTTTCAACTTTTTTATCTATCACTCTCTGGTTCTCGCTCTCCATATGATTTAAGTAATTTCATAATGAAGACCCCATGTGCTTCCACCTGGTGGTGGTGGTCCACTCTTCCACTTGTGTGGCACTGTCACCGCACGTGTGGAGAAATGAAGTGAAGTCAAGTCAAAGTCATGTTGCCTTCACACTTATTCTTCTTCATGGCTTTGGGGCCTCTGCCAGTTGGCTTCGTCCCATCCTATCTCTCTTCATACTTAGCTGTCCCCGCACGTGCCTTGCCAACCCTCATTAAAATTCCATCTTTGACAAAGAAACGGTTTATGTTGGGCCAACGAGGCGTAAATTATGTGGTGGCCTGGTAATAGTAAATTAGGTTTAGTTACGTACGGCTCTCTAATAATTTTTTATTTTTTATTTTTTGTTCAACCTATAAATAAAAATACATCAAACAACACAAAAACAACAAAAGCCCAAATGAAACTGGGACGAAAACCGGGCTTCAACCAATACCCTCTCTTGGTACTATTCTCTTGAGCTGCTCCGGAGGATTAACCGCCCAATAAATAGGTAAACTGTTCTCTAACACTATGGGCATGTTTGCTTTAAGGAATTAATAGGATGGATTGGAGTATCCGTTCCAACCCGTTCCAATGACTTGGGTTTGATGGGCATTGGTTTATTACTTCATTATTATACCATTAATTATTATACCAACCCAGGGATATATTCGTACTGCTGCAGCAGGACGATATTATTTTTATATTTTTTGTACTGAATTGACAATAAACACAATAGATAAAATATACGTGAGCTCTATATATTATTTTACTCAATTCCACCCCCTAAAACAAACACACCGTAGGAGTCGATGGCTTAAGCCGAGCCGTACATGCAATCCCAATTATTTGTCATGGGACCACACCACGAGTTAGAGTGTTTTTTAATCGACACTTGTAGTGTAAGATGTGGTCCCCAGCAGGTGGGGTTCGACCTGGTAGGTTTCTTCTGTGGCGCACGTGTTAGAGGCGACTGAGACCCCTGCAAAAAGCACCGTGGTGTGTTTTTTAACATGATCATGAAAAGGATGTCACGTGGGTCCCATTTTTCTAAGATCGTCCTTTGTATGTCCGCCTATTCCTATGCCGTTCAAACTGAACGTTACGTCAGGGTGGGTAATAGGGGTACCCCAAATACCGGAAAGTAGGAAATCTTTTTATGATCAATGCTAATGTGTGGACGTCCTCATTCAATAATTCACACTACCGCCGTGATGGATTTTAATAATAGCAATGTTGTTGGACCTAATCCCGTTATCACCGTCCAATCTTATTTAACTTATAAATTACATGGATCAGTTAAATTTAAATTTTATGTAATTATAAAAACTAAAATTTGGTACGTAAGAACCTACACTTTCCTTCTTATTAGACAGACAAACCAATTTATAATTTTAATAAGAATAATGTTATTATAACCTAAGTGAAAGTTTCAGAATGATTCTGTGATCAAAAAATTGTTATTGGGGCCTAACGCTGTTACCATCGTATAATCTCATCTAATTCATAAATTGCGTGCATTAGTTAAATTTGAATTTTATGTAATTATAAAAACTTAAATTTGGTACGTAGGACTCTACGCTTTGTCGCTTATTAGACTCTCAAACCAATTTTTATGGATTTTAATAAGAATATTTTATTAAGATCTAATTTATTAATCTAATTTATTGATTTAATTCAGTATAACTATTGGATTGACTGTAAACCTTATCAAATATATAAAAATGGCATTAATTTAATGAATACAATAAAATCACATCTTTAAGTCAACAAATTAAGTCTAATTTTAAAATGTAATGACACCAATTCCTACGTTTATTTTTCTCTTTTATATTTCTTTTGATTAACAAATGACAAATAAAAAAAAATCAGTTATACTCTCAATCAAGAGGTCAAAAAGAATTTCTTGGAGTAGATATTGACGGAAATTGATTGAAACTTTAACGTGGGCTCATGAACGCACACCTTTGGGTAATTTGATTCGCAGGAGAGACAAATTAGTAATCTTTTTTATTGTGCAAGTAAGATTGGTTGGATTAGCTAACTTTTTTTTTTATTAGACAAATTTGATTAATTTAATATCTTGAATTCGTAACAATTTCATTTATTTCGTTGGAAGAAATATTCACGTTTTTATACTTCTACTTCTAGTATCTGACTTGTATCATGGATACTTATAGGAGTTTTGTTATATTTTTTTTTAGGGACTTGTGAGTCATTTGAATTTAATTGAAATAATCTATCTTTTTATCCATATCTATTTTAAACTATTTATAAATTTCAACATCTACAAAAAATTTTTGATTTTCTTTTTTATTCATATTTATTATAATAAAGTCAATTATACATACCTATATGCTTTCATCTCATTTTTGTCACCTATTTTTTTATTTTTAACTTGTTTTGGACCGTTTGTATAAAGACTTTTAAATTTTTTTGAACTCATTCATTAGTATTACAGTTACATACAATTATTTAAATCTATATGAAAAAGTAAAGTCATATACCATCAAATATATATTATTATTATTGGTATGTAGTAATATAATAATATTATAAGTGATCTAATTAATCTATTTAATAAAATAAAAAATAATAATTCTATAATATGTAATTAGATGTGCAAATATTTAAAGGGATTAACAAAATACCTAAATAAATGATATTTTAGTCGAGCCCATATAAAATCATAATTCTTTCTTTTTTTTGGTATTTTTGGATAAATGATAAAATCGTAATTCTAAAATAATATTTTGACTAAAAATTATTGGAGAAATGGTCCAATTCTTCTCACGTTACACGGGAAAGCTCTTTATTGTTTATCTCATAAAAGGGGACTCGTTGGAAGACAATAAAATCAATGGTCCAGCGGCGAATAATCAAGCAGTCATGATAATGATTTATTGTTTGGCAAATTGACTGATGTGCCCTTTAATAAAGGCAGAGGTTGGGGTTGTGCTGCTGACAATTAATTTGGGGCAATATGGGGATTTTAAAGCCACAACATAGTAGGACAATGCTACCCCTAGCACCCAACCTACGGGGATAGCTTGGAATTCACAAATCTCAACTAAAGAAAGAAGAAAGGCATTTTGTCAATAATGGAGGCGTTCATATTAGGGGTCTAATAAATGCTAGATACGATATCTTCCGGTGGAGATCTCCTGTGGCCGAAATTTCTGTATGATACGCTATAAAAAAGGACAACATTACACTAGTTGTGGGTTTGGTAGTGAAATGGAGGCATAGATTAGCCTTAAAATTAAATACCTTGAGTTTAGAGTTAAGATTATGGGAGATAAATTTTTTAGTCTTGGAGTAGATAATTTATCTTTGATTGGAGCGGTGAAAAATTAGTCGAGAGATGTGTATAAGCTAGTTCAAACTCTCATAATCCTAATATCAAAAAAAAAAAAAAGGTCAAAAGTGAAAATGATATATTTTCTATCCTTAATCGATAAATTCTTTTTTTTTTTTTTTCGTTTGATAGAATAAACAAATTATAGATACATATTTTATCATTGCATTTATATATAAAATTAATGTGTACATAATATGTCATAGATAAATTGGATATAGACATATATTAAATGATATAAAAGTAAATAATATATATTTCGATATACAATATTAACTCTTCATTCAAATTTTCTCTCAATTGTAGATGAAAAGATTTTGGTGAATTTGAAAGAAGACTAATCTATTAACTTTTTCATCCTTCTTGTTTTTTTTTTCCTTTTTAAGCATAATGTTTTTTATGTTCTTTCAACTTTACATCATTCTATTTTTCAAAAATACCAAACCAAACATAAGTTAATTTTAGTATCAATGTGAAATTAATTATAAAAAAACAATGAGATTGAGATTTAATTTGGTAGATTTATAATAAAATAAAATCATTGAAGATCCATCTTAGCCTTATTAAAATCGAACCTAATTTTTATTGTATTAATTTAATCCTATTTGATTGCAATTTAACCCAAAATAAGTTCTAACCAATCTCATTTATAGTATGCCACCTCCATTTTTGATACTATCATCTTACCTTAAAATGAAGGCTTATGTGTTTTAAGAGTAACTAACTCAAGTTTTTAGGTATGACATTTGTAAGAGGGGGCTATTTTATTTGTTTTTGTGGATAATTATGTGAAGGGCATTCCATATTTTTTAGTACTTATTAGTCAATGAATTTCATATAACCTCCAAAATAGCATAAGTATTTGATTATAGAATGATTCTTTTTTTTAATGGGATGTCCGGTTCAGCTTACACGCACCTCAGTTAATTCACTTTCTGACTAGTTAAAAGTAAATCATCCATGCCGAGACTACGGAATTTATAAAAAATAAATTTCTCATAATTTCACCCCAAAAGAGTTGTTAAGTTTTTGAACTCTAAATATTACATCTGAATGTCGTACAATTATATGTTATTGGTACCGAAAGTGCTATAGAAACTACAAATTCCATTTAACTTCATTACTAAAACTAAAGTCTTAATAATATCACTATTTTAATATGGTGTAATGCTACAAAATCAAAAAAATTATAATTTAAATGTATATCATCTTTTAAATAGGTGGGTCTCATTAATTTTTCAATGAGACCCATTCATTTAATGAATAATATGCATTTAAATTTTAACTTTTGAATTTCATTTGAATTATATATCATTTTCTTTTAATATATGATAGTTTTCGGGAAGGGGTGGAGGGATCACCACATAAATATCTAAAAATCCCTCTTATTATGCTATGAAAATCTCAAATTATATAAAGATCATCCCTCTTAAGCTTTTTACATAAGTTTATCCCCCAAATTAATTTTCTAAAAAATGGGTTAAAAAAGTTATTGTTGTGATAATGAGTTTATTTGCTCTCTAAATTTTTGTCGTATGTATCTAAATGTTGGGTAAGCAAGTAATTGTGGGTTGATTATGTACTTTGTCATGGTTTTTTTTTTTTTTAAAAAAAAAAACAAAGATAAGACACACTTGTCCAATATTATCAATTTCTTTCTAGGGTAAACCTATTTCCCTAGATATGCAAAGTGTAATATGGGAAGTTAAAGTTGCAATAGTAACTCCCTCCGTTTTTAAATATTTTTCCTCACTCAAATTCCATCCAAATAAAGATGACAATCTTCCACATTACTTATTACACAATTTGAACTTAGCATAATGTTTATTACTAATGATATTGGATTAGAATCAAAAAAAAACAAAAAAAAAACTAGTAGTAGACCTACAGATTGGTACATTTGGTCAGGACTTGCTAATTGACTCAACCTTGGAAGAGCGTCTGAATTCAATATTAATTGCAACCAAAAGACTTGCCTTTTTTTTTTTTTTTATCAAACATTCTGTATATGAAATATTTGGCTGCACTTGTTATTTATCTCAAAAACGAATTTAACTAAATTATTATTGATGAGACTTTTCTGAAATGTTCCATGATGAAGACACGTGTCATCGGTATTACCAAAACACTGTTGCTAAAATCGAGCACCATCGGCGCACAAAGGTCCTCGCCCCCGAGGTACTCGTCATATAAGATCATGCATTCAGTATGTTTTACAACCGACACGTGGCTTCGGTCTGATATGGTACCTCGATCGGCATACCTCCCTCGGTTCCGAGATAAGCCTTTCCTCGATGCCGAGAGGTACCCCGTCCTGAACGCTTCCTCTACTCCAGGATAAGCTATTGACGTACAGGTCATTAGCCTAGGCTATTCATCATGACCTCATCTTACACAATTAGTGTCAGAACGTACTGGAAGGCAGGGGTCACAACCAATAGGGGATGGACGCGTGGCGTATGATATCACATCGAAGACAGAGAAACTGCATGCCGTTGCTGACACGCGACTTGGGAAAGCAAACTATTAATTACACCATTCCCTTGATGAGACCGTATTCAATGCGGTAAGGCTCGGAAATGAAAGACAATAAATGCTCCTAATACAGAGCATTTATTGCATCCTCCCCGAGAGGAGTACATTGTACCGTCGGCATCCCGATGACCCAGCATTGATTGCTCGGGACCCCGAGCAGTTAAGAAGAGAAGACATTCCTCATCAGAATCAGTGCGCACACTGCCTGTACCTAATGATCACCTACTGACTACACTGACAGCAATCATGAGCTTTTGAGGTATAAATACTCCTTGCAAAAGGCAAGACGGGTATGCAACAAAAAACTCTTTACTACAATACACACTCAGTGTTTTCTCCTTCCTCTCTCTTTCTCAAAGACTGACTAGATCGTCGGAGGGGATACGCCGGAAAACACTCCGGCGCCCTTCTAACTTGTTCTTCTTTGTTCCAGGAACCTCTTTCAGCCTTACTGGATCGTTCTTCCGCTCTCCCAGGGTCTCCCGTCGCCGTTCCAGGTTACCACTGGACCTCGCAGGCTGTTCCAAGCAGCGTGGTTGGTCATTCAACTGGCTCACCCGAGTTCACTAAGGGAGAGATCTGTTCTTATTTTTATATTGTGCAGGATCTTGTACGCACAATTATAATAATCAATTATCTTATCTTTACATGAACTTTAAAATTTGAACCTCCAACTTTACGATAAGAAATTCGATCGATGCCGACTGGACCACCCTGACTCGGTGTTGACCACCTCTCTTTCACTAACTACCAACAGAAGACTTCTCCTTTGCCAAAGGGTAAAAAAAAAAAAAAGAATAGATAAAGGGAAAGAAGAGAGGAGGGGTGTATCCGTGTATGAATACATTGTATTTGGCGTCTACTTCTGCAGTTCGAATAAAGAGAACGTTGTGCTCGTGAGCATTCTGTCCAGCAACACCCACTTCCCTCAACTTCCCCTCCCACAACCCAAGAGATATAATAATTCATTCAGAGAGATAGAGAGGGAGTTGTTGTTGCAAGAGGAGGAAGAATGACGGCCGGCGGATCATCGGGGAGGTTGCCGACGTGGAAGGAGAGAGAGAACAACAAGAGGAGAGAGAGGAGAAGAAGAGCCATAGCAGCCAAGATCTATACGGGTCTACGTGCTCAGGGTAACTATAAGCTTCCAAAGCACTGCGACAACAACGAGGTCTTGAAGGCTCTCTGTGCTGAAGCTGGTTGGGTTGTCGAAGAAGATGGCACCACCTATCGCAAGGTCACCTTCCATTCCC
>CAUOFW020002058.1:1480195-1512596 GCA_963454935.2 Ilex paraguariensis
CCCCCCCCCCCCCCCCCCCTTTTTTTCTCGTTTATTATTGTTTCATGTTTAGGAGCCTCACAGATTTTTGGGTTTCAGATATGAGGATTCAATTTCTTGTTTTCATTAATGGGTTTTATGCTCGATTCAATTTAATCAATCAGATGCTAGAAATTTATTCTTGGGTTTCTTAAGTTGGGTTCCCAGATCCACTTGCACTTCTTGTTTTCCTCTTTTTTGTCCTTTCACTAAGCATATGGATTGTTTTGTTTTCTTATTCATTGGGTGGTGATGGAACAATTATTTCAGTAACATATGAAGGGATTTTCAATTGACCTTAGCCTTGGCAAGGTATGCCCTTTTGTTCCATGGATCCTTAACCAAAAAAGTTTTTTTTTTTTCACTGTTCGATTGTAGATCTTTTGTGGGTTTAATTTGGGGACTCACTAGAGGATGACAAAAATATAAAAATAGGGCTTCTTGGAGTTCATGGGTTTGTGTTTACTCTTCTGTAGTTATTGTGTTCTTGACAAGGTATGAGATTAGGATTATTTTGAAACTACTTCTCATAAGTGCAGCTGAGTGACAATCATTTTCCCTTTTCTCCTTTACTGCCATACAACTTCTCATAATCATTTACTATCAGATAGTCTTCATTCAGAACATTTTTGTGTATTCATTTAATCCACTGTATGCCTAACCTCTGATCTGACCATTCTCACAGGGATGCAAGCCACCCCCGACTGAGCTTGCAGGCAGTTTAAGGAACATCAGTGCATGTTCATCTCTCCTACCAAGCCCTCAATCTTCATCCTTCCCTAGTCCAATACCTTCTTACCATGCCAGCCCAACATCATCCTCATTCCCAAGCCCCACTCGTTATGATGGAAACCCCTCGTCATACATCATCCCTTTCCTACACAACTTAGCCTCCATTCCATCTTCACTGCCCCCTCTTCGTATATCAAACAGTGCCCCAGTTACCCCTCCACTTTCTTCACCTACCTCCAGAAACTCTAAGCGAAAACCCGATTGGGAATCCCTTTGCAGAGGCTCATTGCATTCTTTCCACCACCCTTTTTTAGCTGCCTCTGCCCCAGCTAGTCCTACTCGCCGCCAACAATTTACACCTGCCACAATTCCAGAATGTGATGAGTCCGATGGCGATGTGTCCACCATTGATTCAATTCGCTGGGTCAGTTTCCCAACAGTTGCACCTCCTGTTGCTCCAGCTTCGCCTACATTTAATCTTGTAAAACCTGTGGCGCAGCAGAGTTACCTGCAGGATGCAGTTGATGGCCATGGAGACCTTAACTGGGGAGCAACCCCACAAAGGGGTCGGGGCTCTGAATTTGAGTTTGAGAGTGGCACAGTGAAAGCATGGGAGGGTGAAAGAATACATGAAGTTGGGGTGGATGATCTTGAGCTTACACTTGGGAGTGGGAAGGTCCGTAGTTAAGCTTCTTCCATTGATATAGTTAGACATGGAACATTCAAATTCTGAAAATTGTTCCGTGGTACTTTTCAATGGTCGCTCGTATTGAGTGACTTGAGCACAGCAAATTTATGGGGTTTCCTATGATTTCTACTACTCTCTGGGAGACACCCTGCTTTCAAAAATGGTGCATTCTATCTCTTCCTTCAATTGTACAGCTTTCCCTCTCATGGAGCCATGGCAGGAACTAAAAGCAACGACTCTCAGTTGGTAAACAGCAGATTTTGAAGGCCTGCTATATCACAAGGACTGCAGTTCTCAGTCTTCATGGCATAGGGAAGACCGAAGCGAGTATTAGATTTCCCCCTCCCCTGTTTTATGTTTAAATCTTTTATTTGAATGCTTCATTGATCAGGGGCCTTGTTTTAGTCTGTCATTCCGGTGGTCTCACAAGACTTCAATGATTGAAGTTGTGTGCTTTTCTTCTTATCATATAAGATTTTCCTTCTATTGTAGACAATGTGAAGCAGCACAAACTCAAACCATTCGTAGTGAATTTAATGGTTTATCAATGGATCTTTCTTTCTGTGTTCCCTTTTCTGTGTTCCCTTTCTTGCTTGAGATTGTTCTCTTTTAGCTTCAAACGTTCAGTTTTTTTTCCCTTTTATCGTTGATACTTTCAGTTCGCACAATGGATTTCATGTGGTTTTCTTTATAAGAAGACCATTTGGTATTGAATGTCAGTGTCTCTTTGATAATTTCTTTTAGTATTGCATGTTCTAAAAATTTGTAACCGTTTTGAATTCGACCTTTTTTTAACAAGTTTTTTGAAATATTGATGCAGAGAACTTGATAGAAACAAGGGTATAATGAAAAAAAAAAGAGATAATGAAATTAAACATTTGATTTATACATAAATAATGATTTATTTTCTTACTATATGTCTATTGATTCACAAAAATACTAGTTCTAAAAGTTTTTAAAAATCTCTTAATTTCTAAAGAATACTAGAAGAATTGAGAATAAAAGAGAATTCTCTCAATTTTGTTAATCAATCAAAATTAGTCCTAAAATTTACAAGAATTTATATAATAGTAAAAATTTTAAACCAAGTATAAAATTAAAAAATCGAATACAAATATAAAATAAAATAATTTTTTAATTAATCAGCATCCACCATGTTCAAATAAACTCTCAAAATTCTTGCCGGCATAAAATATCCTATGATTAATTGGGTTATGTAATCCATCAGAGTGGGTTCGCCAATTATATGGTTCATACAAGAGAGAGAGAGAGAGAGAGAGAGAGAGAGAGAGTGAATGAAAATTGGAAATCAATGTGAAAGGGACTTTCTCAAATAATGTCATTTCCTGCTGTTTTTTTCAGTGTGATTGTTATCCATATGTCATTCTCTGCTTTCTGCAATTTGTTGGGTCTCGTGGGTCAAACTGGCATCTTGGAACAAAACTTCCAAGTGGGTCTCTCCCCATGTGACATGTTTCTTTATTTCTTTCAAAACAAGGACTCCAAATATTATTTCTTGGTCCCTTTTCATGTCGCTCTCTTAACTTTCCTTATTTACACAAAATCCCCTAAACTAATGTTTTTAAACCCAAAACTAAAGGACTGAGTTAGGATAATCAGGATAAGAGTTCTACTTCTTGCTTTGAGACGTTGCTTCTCTCACGTAGTCATGTAATTGATTGGTATCTAACTTTTCGTATCTTATTTGCTACCTTGACTTCCTCTAGTAACAACGTGGGTATGTAAGAGTAGTAGTGATGAAAATGGTTTTTGTTACTGGTGCTACATGGTGGTGATGAATAGTAGTTTTGGGGTAGGCTATATGGAGAGAGAGAGAGAGAGAGATTAAATAGTGTATTATTACAAAAATTGAGTTGAAAATGAGAATGATTTGAACATTTTCACAAAAATTACAAAAATAAGACAATTACAATCTAGTCATTTGGTCAAGGAGGTCTAGTATGTTGTGTGTGTGTGAGAGAGAGAGACAAAAAAGAGGAATACTTGGGGGGGTGTCTTGTTGGTGAGCGTAAAACAGAGAGTAAAGAGCGAAAAAAGAAAGGCAAAAAAAACATAAGAAAAAGAAGAGAAGAAGAAGAAGATGAGACGGAGGCATCATGGTGGCTTCTTTGATAGTGGAGTGATGAGTGAGGGGTGAGGTGAGTGAAAAAAAGTGATAAAATTGAGGGCAAAATATGTATGAGATAAAATTCAAGTTCTTTCGTATTTTATTATATATATACATACAAATACAATCTAGTAATCAAGTACTAATAAAAATGAACTGTAAAATCAGATGTCTTGAACTCAAATCTTGACAACTCTTTAGCGTCAGGTTATTAAGAATTTATCTTTTATAAATATTTTAATTCATGTGCGAATGACTTATTTTTAACTAAATCGGAGAGGAGATTAATTAAGAACGTGTAAGTTGGCCCATTGAACCAAAAAAAAAAGAATGCAAGTTCGAGGGACTAAAATGAGACAGGTACTAAGTTTAAGGGTACTTTATAATTAAGGCTATGTTGTTATGGGGCATGTGATCTATCTCACGCTTGATGTTCGAAGGTACCAACCACTTTAATAACGTCACTTCCCAATGCTTTAGTGGGACAGACTCACCAAAATACACCTTGTTCTTTTAACAAGCTTCCTACACCTTGTGGGTCATTTTATATCTAAAAAAAAATAAAATTTATCACTTTTGTAATTAATTTATCATTTTTTGTAAATTTTTTTACCACTATTATGAATATGAATATGAATATGAATATTTTTAGTAACTGTTTTTACAACTTTTCATAGGTACAAAAAAAATTACATTTGTAAATAATTTTATCACATTTATGGATCTTTTTATCACTCTTAAAAGTATTTTTATTATTATTATGGTAACTATTTTTTATCATTTGTTTAAGTACTGTAAATATAGCAAAAGTGCCTATAAATATAATAAATTTTGATATGGCACCAGAATTCAAAATTCCGATACCATAGTCAAATTCTAGGTTCAGGGGTGCCCCTTGGTAGATTGACCAATAACGAACAACTCAGTGTACCAAACTCTTCACTATTTTGAAATTTTTAAAAGATTGTTTTCGAAATTCAAGTGACAATAAAGTAATCTATCTCTTTGCATGGGGCCTAATTTGACACTACTGGCATCAAGTTAGGCCACAGGCAGGTCCTGCAGGTACGTAGATCCCGTGCTATGGAGCTACATAAGCTTAACACACTGATTTCATCCCTACATTCACCTGTTTTTCATCATCCACATTATCTCTCATCAGCCGAATCAATGGAAAGCTCAAACTCAGGCTCACGCTGGATTGCTCGCTAGCCCTGGCATAGGTTACCTCATCCCCCTCCTCGAGCTTCAGGGTCACTGTTTTTGTCGTTGACAAATGCATCTCCGGCACAAACCCAATTTTCTCCTACATGTCATGTCGCTAGTTCAAATCTGCTTGACGTTATTAGACTCCCACGTATTTGATATATCAGGCCAAGTGAACGAGGACGATGGGCTCGCAGTCACAATGAGTGACCCCATCCCAGCGCTCCACCATTCGATATCCAACTCACCTCGTCATCGACTTCTTTGGAACCGAAGCATTTAAGGTTGCCCATCAGTTCAGTATATCTTAAGAATGTGTTTATAACCACAGCTGCATAGGTTCTTGCTCTCACTGTATATGTTCCAACACTTGATAAAGAAGTAAACGGTGAATACATTGATGTGCTTGAACCTTTAAAAATCCCGGGTTTTAACTCGGTTCATGTTTAAGACCTGTTTGACTCGATGCTAGACCGGAAAGATCAGCGGTATATTCACCTGCAACGCATGGGAATTGACTTCACGAAGAGTGATGGTGGGTTTTGCGAACACATGGGATGATCTACAGTGTCAAACACTCGATGCACTGAGAGAGGATAAGATCTTGAGTCGGGTCATGAAGGTACCCATTTACCTGCGAACAGTCCAGTTCAAAGAGCGAGTTGTTGGAGTGGCTGGACAAGCAACCTGGTTGGCTCTGTGTTGTGTGTTTCAGTTGGAAGTGGTGGGGCATTGGCTGCTAAGCAAATGACCTAGCTGGCTTGGGGATTGCAGCTGAACCAGCAGAGATTTGTTTGGGTTGTACGTCAACCCACTGAGAAAGATGCATCCTTATCTTATTCCACGGCAGGGATAGGAGGATCTGATGATCTGTTAAGTTATTTGCCCGATGGATTCATCACCAGGACCCACACAGTGGGGCTGATACACAATGGGCCCCACAAGAGGTAATCCTGAGTCATTAATCAACCAGTGGATTCTTATCACATGCTGGCTGGAACTTGGTGCTGGAAAGCTTAGTCAATGGGGGTGCCCATGATAGCATGGCCACTGTATGGGGAGCAAAAATGGTTGCCACAATCCTAACAGAAGAAGGTGGGGTGGCCATAAGACCCAAGGAGGAGTCATTGAACGAACTGATGGGGAGGGAGGAGGTGGAGAGGAAGGTCATGGAGGGTGAATGGAAACTAATGAAGGCTAGAGCCAAAGAACTACAATGCGCGCTAGCGCTAGCGCATGGAACTGCCTAATAGTATAATATGTTTCCGCACAAGTCACAATAAGAAGTTGATTTACTCGTCTAAATGCAGACATTCCTCCAAAGAAATATTTCCAGGCAACCACGAATTAAATTACTTCATGGAAAAAAAACGCGAGTATAATAAACCTAAAAAGCATCAACCAAGTTAGATCTACATGATAGTTGGGAGATAGGGAGATAAGCAACAAGTATCGTACCAAATGGAGGGAATTTGTTGAAGGTTGATGTGGGTTTCAATCTCAGAAAGATAAAAAGCCACTCAGGCACCAATGGGCACAGTTGCTTCCTTCAGCCATGCCATCTCAGTGCCATCCAAATATGGGGCTAGGACTTCCCTGCACTTGGAATGGTAGGTGTTCACCCAATCTATTTCTTCAGGTGCCAAAAGCTTCGAGTCAATTAACTTTCTCTGATATGGTGCCTGGACAAAACAAGTCACAGGATACATCAGAAGAGACACTGCAAAATTCTAGTGTCACAGGGCAAATAACTACATATTTGACATCAAAAGGAATGATCTGCTGTTCTATATACTTGAAGAAGTTAATACTTACAAAGTGGACAAAATAGAATGAAAAAACGAAAGGTAAACGGCTCATACATGTGTGCCTCTTCAAAGTAAAGCAAAATGACCTACATACGACAAATGGCGAACAAATGGGAGGAACATACATAAAAAATGACGTATACCACTATCTTTCTTTTCATTATCATGAAGCCAAGCAAACCTACATATTAACTCCTTTCATGGTATGTCAAGTATAAACATGAAAAAAAAAAAAAGAGGAGTTAAAAAGGAGGGACTTTGGGGGCAAACTTGGTGTTTATCCCACCAATGCTTGTTAATTCCTTCGGCTTTGGGAGATGGGCAGGGTACAAACTTGATTTTTGGATTATTCGCATACACTGAGTATACTCATACTAGAACCCAGATCATCTGTGTTAACTGGAGCAATGCTGCCCTTACAAAGAAAAAAGGCGAGTAGAAAAAAATCCCTATATCTACATATTAACAAACTGGGCCACTATTAGCAGTTTTGAACACTGCAATTTCCAAGTATACAGGGCCACTCTAAGAACAAGCCAGAAAATCCCTGTTTCTGAATTTCAGTTACTTTCCAGAATTTCAAGAATCATTCAACATTTTCAAATCCCATTGGTTATTTCCCTCATTGATGCGAACAATCATTCATCTGCGTAATCAATAAGCAATCATAAATGAATTTTTACATTCATATCTATGTAAATCTATACGTAGTCACAAGGCAAAACAAGTGATATATTAACCTTACCCAAGTTATGTGCTCAAAAGATAGATAACCCTTGTAACCAAAATTGAACTTTGTATCAGCGTCCTTGACTATAAGCACATTCTCCAATCTTATACCAAAATTCCCGTCTTCATAATAACCAGGTTCTGGAAAATGCAACTCCAATGTTAGATTTCCAAAAGAAAAAACACAGGGAGGAAAAAATAACTATGATCTGGCTTTAAAAAGCAGACAAGTGCAAATAAATGGCCGAAACTCTCTCCAGAACTAATAAGTTGAACATCATGAGAAAATGTGGCACAATGAAAAGTGGAACATGCCTCTGACCCATAAACCAAAGCAGTCAAAAATACGGTACTAACCATCTGTAACAGTCATCGAAGCTTGTAAAGGCACATTCTGCGCATGTGGTCTAAAACTAATTAAATGGGGTCCTGCCCAATGTACAAAGCAAGCAAATTAAAAAATGTCATTTACTGAATCACAGCAAAGTAAATCTCAGATAAGAAGGAACATTCACCCTTACCTTCATGAACATTTAAGTAAGACCCTATTCCATGACCAGTGCCATGTCTGTAATCAAGACCATCCTTCCACAGAGGAATTCGAGCAAGGATATCAAGAGCATGCCCTATAAAGAGGATTTTTTGTTATCAAATAATAACTCAGTAGAAGCATATGAGAATACTCTTGATACCTTGTTATTTACCAAAAAATACATACACTACACCCATAAGTAAACTTATGATCAACTGAATCCATTTAAATATTTATACCACCAAATGACCCCGGAGGTCACCCCTTTAAGACGAAAACATCACACAAACTATCATTTAATAACTAAAAAATCAATCACTATATTACCGTTGGTTCCATTGGGAAACCGAGCATTACCCAAAGCAATGTGACCTTTGAGAACCTGTACAAAATCCAAAAAATTAACAATTAAATTCTTCCAGAATATAGTTAGAAAAAGGAAAGACATATTATTACAACAATATCAGAAGATGATGAGTGGAGGCCGACCATTTTATCAACTTTGAAGCAAATGTGTAGAAGCCCAAAAATAACTATATAAGCAGATTTGTAACAAAATTAAACTAACTGCATACAAATATAGTCATTTTCAACCGAAAAAAAATAACCCACTTTCCAAACAACGCATATTTAACTAAAAGTTAACTTGGATTTGAGGCACCAAATATGTAGAAGTAACTTAAGAAAATTAAGAAGTGCCACATACCGCTGTATAACATGCTTTCTCATGTGCTGAAGGTTTTCCGAAGTGAACAGTTCGTGTTATATCAGTAGTTCCATCTAGATACTTCACAAGCACCAACACCATATCAGAGACAAAGTTAAAGTACATACACGATAGATTGAAATTGCATTGGCTATCCATAGTATGTTTACATGGATTAGAGTCAAAACTATTAAAATGGATGACACACCTGTGCTCCAGAATCAAATAGGTAGATGCTATTTGGATCAAGTTCAGCACATGTTTTTGCATTGGGTCCATAATGGATAATTGCTGCATTCGGACCAACTGATGAAATAGTAGGAAAACTCAACCCTCTAAAATGCTGCAAATGTAAAATGAAAAGAAACTAATCACGGGAAGCAAAATACGAGTTTGTCAACACTGGAAACCATTAAAATCTGGAAACCTTCTAAGAAACTGAAAATAAGATGAAAACGACAACATACAAAATGTTCACTTACTGTAAAAACACTACCTCTTTAGATGCGCGGAAACCTTCTAGCTTATCACTTGCAGACACTTCTGTTAGCTTCATAGTTTCCCTGCCAATAATTTATCAGTCAGTCCCCATCAATGAGTCATTTTGAGTACTGACACAACTTGCTTGCAGGATACAAAGCATTATCTCAATCGTTATATTGTATGCACAAAGAAAATATAGCCCACAATTTATGTCAAGTAGTCCACACTATTACCATTCAATGTGAACACATTTTATACTCCAAACACAATTTCTTAGAAGATAGTGATGTCTCCTCCTTGAATAAAAAGTTAATTCCACAAAAAGTAAAAGGGATGTGTGATCTGTAAGAACTGAACTCTTCGGTACAATAAACAAGTAAACACTAGCCAAAATACACGCATTGAAAAAGATAAACTAGCTCACGCTTTCTTCCTGTTTATGCACTCTGCCTCCTTAAAGTATCCAGAAGCCCCATAAATTTGCTGCATCTGCAAATTTGAAAAGAGGTATGTATCAAAGGTTCAACAAAGACATAACATAGCAAATTTCATAACAAGCATTGCCATATTAAAGATCTCTCATCATAGACCTTAAATATTAGGACTCATTTAAAACTGCACATCTCTCCACGAGTATGCGGTGCAATTTGACATCTATCTAAATGAAGGAGAACAATTCAAGAAGCCTTGTCAAATAAAAACTAAATTTTAATAAGACAGTTTGATTCTATGACTTCAGTGAGTCATTGAGATGAGAGAGACTCAGTATTGGTTTTCAGTAGTGATACTTCTACCTAATACCTATAAGATAGCTGATCCTACGTGACATCACACAAGCCTTGAAGATAGAGAGTGCATATGATCTTAAAGAAGATTGTGCCTATAAAGCTTTTTTTTCCTCCTTTCAGGTGAAGGTCAACAAAAAATAGTTTCTGGCTGTATGCACTGGTTCACACAAGTCAATATAACCTGGCAATCACATAAACAACTCTGAACTCCATTGCATAAGATGGGATAGTATAGAAACTTAAAGAAAGACTAGAATCTTAGAAACTAAAGAAACACTTCTCTAAGAATGCGCATCAAAACTCTTTTAAGTCTAATTCATACCTGCTTATCCAGCCAGGCAAGATACTGCACAACAGCAACACCATCCCGAATGTGTGCCTTCTTCAACCCATCCAACTCAACAGGGTTCTAGAGAATATTAAAGACTCAGTCACTGGGCAAGAAAAATTAGATAACAATAGCAAAATGTTTCTGGGCATATGATCATTAGCATACAAAATGACAATAGGATTTGGTTGGGATTATGAGTGAAATATCCAGGGCTAATCTCATGCATGAACTTAGTATGATCCCACATTATACTCTAGATATCCAAAGAAGGAAAAGATAAAGAAAAGATTCTTAAATGAGCAGAATCTGTTTAATGGAAAATAAAAACACTGCAGCACCCAATATGCATAAAAAGTGTGAAAATAGTTCTGTGTAAACAGGTATACAGGAATTCAGCAATGTTCTTTTCAGTCTTGAGTGACTTTCTTTCCAAATATAAACATGACGGTCTCTACTTAATATTCTAGAAAAAAGGGTCATTTTTCGTCTCTACAAGTTACAGCAGATCACATTAGTCCATCAGCTAGACTGCTGCAAATATCCGCCGATGGTAATTTCTTTCCATCACTGCTCTATCATTTGTTTGTCTTCCCCTACTCTTTTTGTTTGAACCAAATAATTATTTCAAATACAGGGAATTTACTGAAAGCTAGATTTTCATTTTAGCTCGAAGCAAGTATTTATTCAATGAAATAAAGTTTCTGGGAGCTTTAATCAGCCCAATTAGCAATAGATATGAATTATGGAAAAATATTCCTAGGCTTTGCCATATTTTCCTTTTTCAGGCTTTTAAACCTGGCAATATGTTTCTTACATACACATATGAGTGGTATATTCCAAGTCTTCCATTCACCTATAGGCTATAGTACCTCAATATTGAGATCTTTAGTAAAAACTTAATCTTTCACCAGGGAGAAACTTCTATTAAGGAATTGATGTTCAAGAGTGGATTTGTTATAGATAAAGAAGAGAACAAGCAGACTGGGTTGAAAATTTGGTTTATTCCACATCTAAAGTAAAAAATAGTAGTTCAAATCAAAACAAACAAAGGTTTCCAAAATTCAAATATTCCAAAACAGGAAATATTATGTTGAAACTAACTGTTGCATAATATAATGATGTCAAATAATGTTACCTGACTTTAAAAGCAGGGAAAATCATATTATGATAAACATAAGATAAATTTAGATATATTGGACTATGTTCAGCAACTAGAATACCATTAAAATCACAGGGAATTTTGGAACTATGGTATCGGACCCATTCCTGTAAACTCAATCTTGGCATTACAAGCCTTCTGTCATGAAGCCAACTACTGAAACTTCCAGTGAGAAGCAAATACGTTTTCAAGGTAGGAAGTGTATTATATTGTATGCACTACCTTGATAGCTTTTGCAAGGGCAAGAGGTGACTGCTGCAGGAGGACCTTATCAGAGTTTAGTTTTGAATACAAAGCAAAGCAGCATGCGCCAGGGTCAACCCATATTAGGTTATGACTACTATCTTCTGCTTCATTTGTACCATCTCTTGTTATCCCAGTCTCACAGGAATTAACGTACATGTCCTTTGGAACATCAGATTGAGTATGATATGCTGAAGAGGAAGTGAGCTGATCAGATGCCAACAACACCACATCTGAACTGACTACACCATAGTCCCGTACTTCAATTCCATTGTCCGCCATATAGGAGTTCACCTGCAAACAATAAACACTTCTTACTTGGGAGCAGAAGTCAACCCAATACAACCCCAGGAGAGAGTCAATTTAGCTAAAAACTGGATTCCGAAGAGAGTCGACTCAGATAAAAGCTGGTAATTTGCAGCTTAGCTTATGTTGAGAACTGATCCCTCCAAACATCAATTTGCTTCTGGTATCGACGAATAAGACTAGATGTCAACCGAAAACCTTATCTAGAAACAGCAGCCATATGATAAAGACACTAACCTCAGAAGACAACTTTCTTTTGTCAACATAAAAGAAAGCCGATTTCGAAGTAAGTATAGCAAATGCATGAACAACCGGAGAATAAGACACATCACTCCCGCGAATATTATACAACCAAGCAACCTGCATAGAAGCAATCATACAAATATCTTCAGTAAATGTTAGATAAAGACAAGTATGGAAGGAGTTCAGCAAACAAACAAATTTAGTAATCTCAACACAACCCAAACTGCAAGCAATGTGAGACAATCAGCTGGGTGGTATAAAGTTACCTCATCAAGGGCCGTGATTATAATACCACGAGCTTTCTCCTTAACGAGCTTTTCTCTCAAATCTTCCAACTTTTCTGCAATGGAACGGCCAGTAAATTCTAAGGGATGTACAATAACAGGATTGATTTCAGCTGAAGGCCGATTTTTCCAAACTTCATCAACCAGGTTTGTGGATGTCTGCACCAATTGTTGTTGTTTTTGGGTAAAAGCACGCCCCCATCTATGTGCAGTGTCCACTGATATGCACCAAGGATCAACACCAACAGCTGCATCTTTTGGCAGATTCTAAAGCAGCACATAACTAACAAAAATCAATAATTCTTTCAATTAACAAAACTCAAATTTAATGAATCTTTCTAAGCATGATCATAATTGTAGTAATCCTAAAAGTTCTTGTTGTCAACTATAAAAACTCTCACTTGTAGTTCTTCTCCAATTGTAGAAAAATATTTTCATAGTGAGTTCAACAACAAAAGACAAAAGGAAATTAGGAGCAAAAAAAAAAAGATCCTGAGCCAGTGGAGCTTCCTGGTAACTCTTATTTCCCATGTTTGCTTCTAACACAATACAAACAGAAGATATCAATCCAAATGANTATATTGTATGCACTACCTTGATAGCTTTTGCAAGGGCAAGAGGTGACTGCTGCAGGAGGACCTTATCAGAGTTTAGTTTTGAATACAAAGCAAAGCAGCATGCGCCAGGGTCAACCCATATTAGGTTATGACTACTATCTTCTGCTTCATTTGTACCATCTCTTGTTATCCCAGTCTCACAGGAATTAACGTACATGTCCTTTGGAACATCAGATTGAGTATGATATGCTGAAGAGGAAGTGAGCTGATCAGATGCCAACAACACCACATCTGAACTGACTACACCATAGTCCCGTACTTCAATTCCATTGTCCGCCATATAGGAGTTCACCTGCAAACAATAAACACTTCTTACTTGGGAGCAGAAGTCAACCCAATACAACCCCAGGAGAGAGTCAATTTAGCTAAAAACTGGATTCCGAAGAGAGTCGACTCAGATAAAAGCTGGTAATTTGCAGCTTAGCTTATGTTGAGAACTGATCCCTCCAAACATCAATTTGCTTCTGGTATCGACGAATAAGACTAGATGTCAACCGAAAACCTTATCTAGAAACAGCAGCCATATGATAAAGACACTAACCTCAGAAGACAACTTTCTTTTGTCAACATAAAAGAAAGCCGATTTCGAAGTAAGTATAGCAAATGCATGAACAACCGGAGAATAAGACACATCACTCCCGCGAATATTATACAACCAAGCAACCTGCATAGAAGCAATCATACAAATATCTTCAGTAAATGTTAGATAAAGACAAGTATGGAAGGAGTTCAGCAAACAAACAAATTTAGTAATCTCAACACAACCCAAACTGCAAGCAATGTGAGACAATCAGCTGGGTGGTATAAAGTTACCTCATCAAGGGCCGTGATTATAATACCACGAGCTTTCTCCTTAACGAGCTTTTCTCTCAAATCTTCCAACTTTTCTGCAATGGAACGGCCAGTAAATTCTAAGGGATGTACAATAACAGGATTGATTTCAGCTGAAGGCCGATTTTTCCAAACTTCATCAACCAGGTTTGTGGATGTCTGCACCAATTGTTGTTGTTTTTGGGTAAAAGCACGCCCCCATCTATGTGCAGTGTCCACTGATATGCACCAAGGATCAACACCAACAGCTGCATCTTTTGGCAGATTCTAAAGCAGCACATAACTAACAAAAATCAATAATTCTTTCAATTAACAAAACTCAAATTTAATGAATCTTTCTAAGCATGATCATAATTGTAGTAATCCTAAAAGTTCTTGTTGTCAACTATAAAAACTCTCACTTGTAGTTCTTCTCCAATTGTAGAAAAATATTTTCATAGTGAGTTCAACAACAAAAGACAAAAGGAAATTAGGAGCAAAAAAAAAAAGATCCTGAGCCAGTGGAGCTTCCTGGTAACTCTTATTTCCCATGTTTGCTTCTAACACAATACAAACAGAAGATATCAATCCAAATGACCAACTCCATAGATTCTTGGAAAAATAATAATATTGCGACCTAATTTGCTGACCTAATCTCTAGCTGCCCTTGGATTGGTAGTGAATCACAACCAATGTTGGCGTCCACTCTCAATCTAATATCAGTAAATTATTAGGTCAATAAACAAACTCTCTTTACTTGCAATGGTGTATTCTTTGCAAGAACGATGTGGAATGCACGAACCATTTGTTCTTACATTGCTCCTTTGTCACCACACTATGCAATGGTCTTTTAGCAATAGTTGGAATACCTTGGGTGATTCCAAGAAGCTGTGACTTGGTATTTATTAATGAACACAAGGGTTTTGGTTTTAGCAATGACGCCAAGGTTTTAAGGAATAGTGCGGCATTGGCTTTGTTTTGGGTAGGTATGGTTGAAAAGGAATGACAGGATCTTCGATGATAAAGAGTCCCCTTTGGAAGAATTATGGGATAAAATAACTTTCTTGGCTTCTCTTGGAGCTTCAAAGTCGAAGGATTTTGAAGGAATCTCGCTATTTTTTATTAAAGATCATTGGGCTCAAGCGTGTGAATAGTGTTGATGAACGGCTTTCTATTTCTTTGGACTGCATTCATTTACTTTGATTTTCAATTTCTCTGTATTTTGGTTTTTGTCTCTCTTAGAGGAATCCTCCCATGAACTTCTTCTGGTAAATCTAATACAATCTTGTTTCCCGTGAAAAAAAATTGTGATAAATTAGTTCAATAAATTAGGTCCAAGTAGTATATCTCTTATGGGCAACCATCATATCTAGCCCACATAATTGAAAGGAAATAAATACACATGAAAAATGAAGTGTCCTAAATTTCACATTGTCTAATTTGCTTCATGGAAAATAAGATGTTACTCGCCTAGGTTCAATGGATGGATTTGCACTGGTAAAATTACCATATTAGTTAGAAACCAAATATTTCATGTAGGCTTAGTCAATGTTGTTGTTGATTGAACTTATGAAGAGTTCTTTTAATTTTACGTCCAGGTCTATAGAATCAACACAATAACCACTCAATGAAAGAAGAAAGAATCGATCAGAGAAAACATTTATAAGGCTCAGTTGCAACAAGGACATTAGTATCCAATTTTGAGAAGTTCTATCCGCGTTCTATCCGCAGTCCACTGTAATGCGGAGTTTATCAACAATGGCCGAATTAAAAGCTTCTTTGCAGAGGATCGTAGGTCGGGAGGCATAACCCGATGATTGTTCGTAAGTGTTTTAACCAAAATGAACAGTTTCACAGCACAATATCAACAATAGAAAAAAGTAAGATTACATAGTCCTTTGAACGACATGTATGCTTACTCAGTGACTCAACTCAACACATACATGGAAACTGCTTATGTTTAACCATTATTATACAACACATCTATTATAGCGAAGCACTCACAAGCCATATGTACCTCCACATAAGCCTTTGTGCCCACTTGTACTGTCATTTTTTCCGATGTATTTGCATCAGCATATGGAGGAATAACTGATGTCCAAAGATTTTTATGCATATCTCCCTCATTTCATGCATCACATTTTTCTAACAAAACTAAAAAAATTCAAGTAACACAAAGAACGTCTCAATGATATTCCATGCCAAACTCATACAGCTAATGCTTGGGCAGGCATCCAGAAAACATGCAACTGGGTACATTTCACCAAGACAGACCCCGACCATGGGTATGGTACATGCAACTTAGTACCTCCTCTATGCGGACCACTCAAGGTAACTGCTTGTGGTTAATTATAAGTAATAATGACCATTTATGTCAGCAAAGAAGTATATAAAACTTACACATGGATATAGTACCCATGTACAATTTAAAAAGAAAAGCAGTCATTTGTATGATAAAATAAATCACGACATAATTAAAAATATAACAACATTAACCAGCTCTTAATATTAGTAAGCACATATCTTGGGAAATTCCAAATGAACAAGACTCACATCTGCCATCCAGGTATCTACAGCTGGGTCTTCTCCCATACGCATGAGCTTCCACTGGTCACTAAGCTCCTGGGTTGCTTGCAAGAAGTACCGCCCATCAGTCCACAGCAGTGCTTCATTCATTGTGATTAGTGCCAACCCTAAATGGAACCCAAATAACACTTGATTGATATTTCTATATCCACACTAAACAAATAAAAGCAAAAAATAAAAAACCACTATAGATACATCTAGAACACTGAACACGCAGTGAAAACCAACCAATCACATCGCCTGTCAAACAAATAGCATTTGTGTAATAAGGTAGTCTGATCTGACCTCTAGGACAAGTTATCCGGGAAAAAAAACCCCTAGGACATGTTCACTTTCAGGAAATATTTAAAGCTTTTACTGATCACAAACAAAAAGGTCTAGTGTTGATAGAGTAGGTAATACAGGGTTAAAGTCCATCCAAAGACATGGGAATGCTACACGACCAATATCATATTGGATTTGGGACAGCCTATGAAGTCTAAATAACGTAACCCATGGTAATAAGCAAACTCTTTTCAACTCAATGTCATTGGTAAAAGGTGCAAAAGGGTGAAATAAGAATGAACTAACCAGCGCTTCCAGTGAATCCGGATACGAATGCCCTCCTTTTGTCCCGTGCAGATACATACTCACTCTGCCACATCGTCAATCAAATTAAAGACCTCATATCAATCCCAAGATCACAGACAGGGAAACTCGAAAAACGACAAATAATTAAAGTTGTAATCAACTAAATAGTACGAAATACATCGGCAAAAATTAAAACAATTCGGTCTAGGAGTACAATACTAGGGCTGAAATCAAGTATTAATTGACAAAACCTCATACACAAAGCTCCAACAGAATAGTATATAAGAGAGAGAGAGAGAGAGAGAGGACCTGATGATAATCTTCGGAAGGGACGACCAAGGCATCGAGAGATGGAGAGTGAGAGGCCATCAAAGATCTGAGAGCAGCTAGAGTGTCCGCCATTCTCTCTCCGTGTGTGTTTCACGCTTAGAGTTTTCCTTTCTGTAACTACGGAGGAGTTAGACCTTTGCTTGCTTATATACATATGAGAGAGAGAGAGAGAGAGAGAGAGAGAGAGAGAGATGTTTCGTATGACTTTTTGTGTTTTTATTGGAGAGCAGCGAAGTAAAGGAATCGTACTCCTAAGACTCTTTCCATTGGAGATGGGCATGCTGTTTAGATTTTAACAAATCAAATCTAATTTTAATTCTAATTCTAATTCTAATTCGATCCAATAATCTACTCTGATAAATAAGATTTTAATAAATTAAAACTAATTTTAAATATTATTTTATCAAATAATTACCTAATTTCATTATATCTCTATATACATGTAAATGTATATTTTCAATATAAAAAAAAATAAAAATAACCTTACAGCAGAATTCTTTTGCTTTTTCCAATATTATTTGCGCTGATAAAATGGTAAGTTTGGGAGGGCTACAGCAAGATTCTTTTGCTTTTTTTTTAATGTCTCATCGCCTGTGTTGGGATAATTTCTTTTTAACGATCTGTCATGTATTTCTTTTGCTAGAGGGTTTAAATAACCCTGTTATTTTTTCCTATATACCAAAAAATTAAATAAATAAATAAAAATAAAAAAATGTATATTTTGAATTAGATTACAATCGTACCGGAGCTAAGTCTAATTTCATTAACCATTATATAACTGATTCGAATTTAGATTATCGTTGAAAAAATATTATTTTATATCCAGTTATAACATTTAAATTCAAATTAAATTAAATTTAAAATCTACACCTATAGATAATGTGGGGTACTAATAAATCGAGTATTGTGTTAATATCAAATCCTAAAAGTTTAAAAAGCCTTTAAAATTTAACAGAGAGATTTGAAAAAAAAACACATGATCAAACTTAAGTTGTCCATATCATTTTACCTATCCTATCCTATCTGCCAAAAAAAAGGAGAAAATAAACTATTTATCCTGCGCTGCGTTGTTTTCAAGTGTAAGAATAAGTTGCATACGACTTAGTCCTAGGAATAAATACCAAAATTCCACCAAGTGATATAGCCCAGTGTTATCTTCAGGAATAAGACTATAAGAACCTATTCTTCCTGCAGTGCGTTGTTTTCAAGTGTGAGAATAAGTTGCATACGACTTAGTCCTAGGAATAAATACCAAAATTCCACCAAGTGATATAGCCAGTGTTATCTTCAGGAATAAGACTATAAGAACCTATTCTTATCAGGGGTGGCTTGACGCTATTAAAAAAAAAAAAATTCAATTTTAGGGCTCCTATTTTTAAAAAATCTTATAAAGGTACATTATTAATTCAAATAAAATTTAAATCCATTAAATTTGAAACCCTAAAAAAAAATCCCAAAAAATTAAATACAATCAAAACTTTTATTGTCATAATTTGGGTTCATGATTCAATCCATAGCATTAAAAACCTAAAAATCATAAGTTCAAAAAATAAAAAATATTTAAAAATCAACTCATATTTACCCTTACCCACTCTCTATTTGTGTAAAAATAAGTAAAAAATATAAATAAAAAAAATTAAAATTAAAATCACTCTAGTTAAAAAACAAAAACAAAAGTTAAAATATTTTTCTCGGTAACACTAGTACGTCTTTCTTCTGTCCCTCTCTCTCACATAATAAATTAAAAATAAATTATTTTTTTTTAAAAAAAAATATTAAAAAAAAAATATAAATATATATATATATATATTATTCAGTGTTATCAATTTAGGCCTCAAATTGCCTTAAGCAACCCCCGAAGCTTATGTGATTTCTGAAACTATAGCCCATCTTGAATCATCAGCCTTCTGTTTTGGATTCATACCATTTTTAATTTGTCTTTTTTTTTTTGGGTAAATTTCATAATTAGTCCCTAAACTTTGACTTTGGCTTCAATTTGGTTCCTAAACTTTCAATTGTCTCAATTTAGTTCTTCAACTATCAATTTCGTCTCAGTTGAGTCATTTCGTCAATTTCCTCAATTAGATCAAAAAGAAACACTAACAATGGAAATTGATCTCCATTTGATCTAACGGTAAAATTGGACGAAAGGATTCAATTGAGATAAAATTCATAATTGAGGTACTAAATTGAGATAATTGAAAGTTGAAGAATATAATTAAAACCAAATACAAAATTCAGAGACCAATTACAATTTTTACCTTTTCTTTTTTTTTTTTTTTTTTTTTTTTTTTTTTTTTAACGGAGAAAGCTACTACGTGGGACAACCTTGTGGCCTCTCACGATAGTTCTGATCACTGAAGCTGCAATTAAGACAAGTGAATACCCTGGTTAGGAATGACATCCCAGCTGCAACCAAAGTTCCTCACTAAAACCAGAGGCTCGGTCCCCATCACAGGTTAAAATTAGCAAACAACACAAGAGGAAGGCAACAGAAGAAGAGCATGTCAGCATTAATTTTAAAAGGCAGACTAAACTGCCGATGCCCGACTAAAAACTATAATTTTTTAAGGTTAAATTATAATTTTTTTGGGGTATGAGTTATAACTACAAAAAAACATAATCGATCTCAAAATATTATGATCTATTATAGAAGCTACAACTTTTAAAAGTCAAACTGCATTAATTATTAATGATTGGTCAACTTGAATTTTAAAAATAATAACTTTTTGGCATGGTAACAAAAAATTTTTAGGCACCATAGGACTATCCTGATATGCATTCAACAATTGAGAACACAAAGGATCTTCATTGTCCAACCACAAGAGGAGAAATGACAATATATACCAATCACCAGACATAAATTTTGAAACAATGAACAGAAGAAACTCATTAATGCGGATTTTAAGTGGGCTAAATATGCAAGATTCGTACCACAACATCAAGCCTGAGCAAGCCTCTTCACTACTTCAGCGATACACTTGCCTTGATGCTCAGCAAGGGCCAGCTCCATTTCACTCGGCTCTCTTGTGCCATCACCAGCAAAGACTCCAGCACCATATGGAGAGCCCCCTCGAATGTTGTCCATTTTGAACATACCGGCTCCAAAGGTGTACCCAATTGGAACAAATAGCATTCCATGATGAGCTAGCTGGGTGATTGCAGTCCAACTGCAGCACAAATGCAAGGAATACAGTGAGATGAGAACTACTGAAATTCTTTCTAGAACAAAAGCATCTAATATCACCACATCGGACTGAGTCCTTAGTCATTGCCACTGCAACAATAAGCTGGTGCAAATACAAACAAATATAAAATTTAAGAATAAGGAAACCCATTGTCAGAAGTTGCCATCACAGACCATTCCAAATTTTAAGAGAATCACATCAAGGACACATGAACAGGTATGGAAATGAACAAAAAAAAACAAGTATGGAAATGACTGAACCTCAGGATATTCCAAATTAGAGGTCATCAAAAGCCAAATTCATATAAACCTAATGAACAGAACGCTGCCACCTCATAATTTCAAGATCAGGTTGATGGGCATTAAACAAGCCTGATTAGTTCGTAACAAACATGTCAAATGAATTTTAAGAGGAAATTTGCAGTCAATTTTTTTTGGTAATACAAAGATCAAAACTTCTCATGCTAATGAATGTGACTGGCACATTATCCAAGTGTCTCAAACCAACAAAAGGCCGAGGAGAAAAATACAAGTAGAAACGGATGGTAGAAAAATACACACTCCCAAAAGGCCAAAACCCTTCAATTTGAGGAACTTAATATGTTTCACCCCGTGTCAGTATCTGAAAAGAAAATTTTTACCTTTTCTTTTTTCTCAATCAAATACACGAGGCATGCGCAATATCAACAAAACAGAAAAACAATTGACTTCTTCAATAAACTATTCCAAAAAGAATTAACAAATCATGAATACAAATGGAGGAGCTCCATTAGAGGAGTAAAAAGGATTAAAATATAAAGGAAGCTCATGACCAATTGTTTGGTGTCCAAAATCCTTTCCTTTAAAAGGGCACCTATTTTTTTGTCGCCGAATGCACCAACATAGACACAAATGCTCGCTCACCAAACGGTCACCCGTGAATCTAAACAGTAGAAAGAGGAGGGTCCACAATCCCCTCATGCTGGAGCAATAATAAATGATTAACATTGATCCAACTTATATCAAAAAAACAATTTCTTCTGGTCTCATGTCCATGGGGCAAGAATTACAGATAACTTTATCCTTTCACTGACTTGTCAGTTCTTACTAATCTATATTTTCTCCATGAGTGTTATCCAACCGAAACTTCCACTTCATAGGACACTTCGTAACCCCAAATAACCAGCCAAGGAAACCAGGATGGCATCTCATTGCTCAAAACTCTATGGGGTTATCTTAGAAGAATTTGTGTCAAAAGCTCATGTCACAAAAATCATTCTGCTGCAGCCATGGTGCGCATGCAGATAACACCTTCAACTTCATGTGAAAAGCACTACAAGCTCTTCTTCTCAACCTGTTCAATTGGAGCTAGCTATAGAGCGCACTTTTTCTATGCTTTATTTACTTACTATAGAGGTTTGGAACCCTCAACAACTTTGACCCTACCTACCAGACCACTAAGAGTATCAGATTGACCAAAAATAGCTTATAAATTGAACTTTTCATTTTACATCCTCTACCAGAGGTTGAGGCAATATTCTTGTAATGTCTTATGGTGATCAATGACATAAGACATTAAACCATCTTCCGCACTTAAAAATATTTTTCCGCACATAACATACCATCTTCTGACATAAGACCTTTAACAAGAAGTCAAACATCAAACCTTCTTCTGCACTTAACATTTTTCCTTTCCAATCCTGCATAGATTGCCCATGGATCTCAAGTTGACTGATCTCAAATTAAAGTAGAGTACACTTAAAATGACGGATACCACTATTACCTTCTGGGAGGAAAACTAGACCGTCAACCAATTTGGCACATTACAACAGATACTATTTCTGCTTCAAAACAACCACAGTAGTGGAAATTGGAAAATAAAGTTACTTGTTTACTTTTGGTATGAAATAGTATTACATATTTTCAAGATAAACTACACAATCTTTTGATCAATGATCAAATTTCTCTCAACCCATAACATGCCCACATCTCAATTTCTGACTTCACCCTTCGCTTATAGAATGGGTTACATTTTGCAACCAATTAAACCTTGGTTTTGTTACTAATCAGCTATATAGTAGACCTGGACATTGGACATAGATATGACACAATATAAACACACGAAACACTAAAAAATTCTAGAAAACAAAGAATAAATCCTACAAGGACATTGCAGCACACAAATAGAGATTACAGTAGTCTGTTAGTATAGATAACAGCACACAAATATATACATATATATATATATATATATATATATCTTTTGAATGAGTTAAATATATACTCTATTAAAATCATGCAGATTACAGTAATTTATTCAGGAAAAATTTAGACTCTATCCCATTACTTCGGAGGAAAATGATATATGTCAAACAGAAGATGGAGTTCTTCTTTATAAATTGTCACAAAATTCTACCAAGGTTTGAGTTGAAAAAAAGAGTATGGCTACAGCACCACCTCAACTGACACCTTACTCTAATATGTGTAATCTAGATTTTTGCCTTTCATGCTCTCTCTACTTATGAACAACCACTACTTCCCCAAAAACCACTAGAATGATGAGAACTCCTTCAGATGTGCAATATTTTCCAATCCAAAAGTAACATAGTAACACACTTATTTTAATTCAGAGAGCAGGGTCTCCAAGTGTTGTATTATTTTCATAACAAATATTGCCAACTCTGTCATGTAAGGACACCTATCAAGAAAATCATAATTTGCATGTTCACCAGTAATGGCGCCTTCGGAGATGATAGTCTTTATTCCTTAATTGACAATTTGTGGAGAATAAAGGGGATGTGCGTCTAATATTCAATGACATTCATACATTGCTATAAATAACAATTCAGACATTTTAGTATAAGTGAACATAATTGCAATGCAATTAGATTCAGAACATAGTCTCAATTATTGAACTATCTAACTATAAAATCCAACGAATCAAAACAATAAATCTCTTGGTGGGTGCATTACAAAACCGATAATTCATTATTATTATTGTGAAATACACCAACAAGTAATTTACTTCTCAATCAAAGTTATACCCAATTCAATACCATTTCCGCCACAAAAAAATTGATAATTCAGTAGTAAACGAAACAGTAGAGCTTACGCAGTGGTCTCTTGTCCTCCTCCTTGCGTCCCAGTACTAACAAAAAACCCCGCAGGCTTCCCCGCAAGGCTCTGCTCCTTCCACAACTGCCCCGTCGAATCGAAAAACGCCTTCATTTGCGCCGCCATACACCCATACCTGGTCGGAAACCCAAACAAAAACCCATCGGCCTCCAACAACTCCGCCGCGGAACCCATCTCCGGAATATCATCGTCCTTACGTGGGGCCCGCATTTGCTTCAGCACCTCCTCCGACAACGTCTCCGGCACGCGGTACAGCACCGCCTCGACTCCGTCGACGCCGTCCACTCCTTTTTTCATCCTACGCGCTAAACACTCGACGTGGCCATACATGGAGTAAAACACAATGAAGATTCTGAGCTTTGAAATGGGTTCTGAGTGGGTAGTGGATTCAACGGCGACGTTGGGTTGGGTGGTGGGAGTGGCGTTGTTTTCTAGTGGAATCGAAGCGTCGCCGGCGACGACTCTGGGGAGTTTTTTCTTGCTTGGGACACAGCCACCGCCTTTGCCCATTGAAATTGGCCAATTGAGAAAGTTGATTCAGAGATGCCAAGTTGAGAGAGTAATTGATTGAAGTGAGTGTTCAATTAATGGAAGCTAGGAGGAGACGAAGAGTTGTTGATGTTTTGCGTCTATGGATGCGAAAATATATATAACAATAATAGGATCCAAAGCTTAGCATGCGTACTGACTGCTGAGCATGACCGCTCGACTCTGGGGGATATCTAGCGGTTACGACTCGACAGGAAAGTTCCAATTTTTTTTTTTTTTTAAAGTCACTCAGTAGTGTAAATGAGTGTATTCACACGACTAATAAATAAATAAGATAAATGATACAAATTGTTTAATATTAATTATATATTTATATAATAAAATATAATATAATTTAAATTTTAAAAGATAAACAAAGTGATTTTTATTTTTTACAGTTGAGATCTATTTAAATTTTATTTTAAAATTAATTTGACTATTAATATTTACACCCAAAATTTAATAAAAAAAAATAAGCCCCTAAATATGCATTTAGGATAACTTTTTAAGCCACCATCCCTACTACCATCATCCTCACCACTACCGTTGTTGTCCCGCCATCACCCTTACCACCACCACCCCCATCGCCCATTACCATCACCACTATCACCATCGTCACCGCTATCCCTACACTGTCTTATCGTTGCCACTATCATTGTCATCTCATTTTTATATTTATTATCATTACCACCATCATCTCATGACTATCGTTGCCAACTACCACCTGTCGTTAACAATCATTATCGCCCACGCCCACCACACCTACCACTACCAACCTTCACCGTCCACTACTGTCGTCATCCACTGTCACTCACCCCCCTACCACACCTACCATCACTGTCATTTGCCATCACCCATCATACTATCGCCCAAAAACATCCGTTGTCGCCCCACTACGACAACCGACAACAACCATCACTGTCGCCCACCATCATAATCGTAGTCACCTATGGTTATCATTACTACTATCACCGTTGCTACCCATAGCTACCCACCACCATCACTGTTGTCACTCATGGCTATCACCACACACCATCACCGTCTCCTACCACTATCATTGCCACCCATCACCTCTTTCCCATGATAATCGATACTTAAATTCATTTATCTCTCATTTATATTTGTAATTTGATTTTGAATATGAATACAAATATATTTATTATTGACTATTTTTTTTTATTTCTTTGTATTTTCAGGCACAAACAATAACTAATATATTATTTATATATGATATAAAATAATTTGTTAGACATAAATTAATAAATAAATTAAATAGAAATAAAAAAAAATTTTGATATGAATTTATTAAAATCTATCATGAACCCGACATTTGCATGTCATGTAAATAAGTCTAAAGTCAATGACACTCCTGGTTTTTTCTAAAATGTGACTGTAATTTCTTCTAATTTATTTGTTCACTTCATTCAAATGTCCTACCGTAATTTATCGTGATTGATAATCTAAAAAGTGCTTATGTCATTCAAATATTTTGGTTAAATACCAAAATTACCTTTCTTCTACCCCCGACAAACTCTTCTCCACATGTCTCCAAGCTTTCCTCCCACCCACGCACCCAAGCATGTAGACTTAAAGTTGCCATCATTATTATCCAAACAAAATTCGAACCATATGTATAATAAAAGTTGAATTTTATTTCTTATATATTTTTCTCTTTAATTTTATCGTATCATCTATCTTATCACATGCTTAATTTATTTAATATTTAATTAATTTAAAATTTAATATAATTTTTATTTCAGATATTATTTATATACAATAGTACACACATGTTAAAATTTTTTTATTGAATTTCGTATTTTGAAAAAAATTTGTCGATATTTTAAAGAAAATAAAAGGTAAAAATAAATTTCAAATGATATAATCAAATAAATGAAGAGAAAAAATTGTTATTTAATATAAGGGGATCGATTTTTTGGCCGCCCAAATTTTATATTTCTTCGTGTCTTCAGGCACGGGATATTACTAGTATTATTATATACATGTAGTTATTATATTAAATTTTATGGTCAAATATATGTCATATTTAATAGTTTTAAAATGCAACAATATCATAATATTATAAGACAGATAATAATATTATAATTTAATCAATCTCTTTAATAAATTTATAAATTTATAATATAATTAGATGTATAAATACTCAAGAATAACGATCTTAGACTAAAGTTCCATTATAAACAAAAGATAAAATGTTTAAACGAGCTAGAGAGATGCCTAAAAAAATGAAAAATTAGGTAGGGTAAATAAGATCAATAATTAAAATAAAAATTATTTATTGGACACATACTTTATTATTCAATTTAATTATGTATATAATTTAAATTTTTATAAAAAATATTATTATTTAAATATATTCATCTACAATGCACATCATGCATTACTAATGTGTTTCAAATAGTTAATATATAAATTTATTAGAATAGTTAATATGTAAATTTGTAGAATGGTTAATGATAAATTGGTAAAATAAACAGTTTTGTTAATTCTGTTACTAGACAAACACTGTCAATAAAATTTCAAAAAAAAGTAAGGGGTGTTGTTGAAATTAGGCCTATCTACAAGGAGTGTAAATAAAAGTTACCTTTAATAATATTATTTTAATTAATTTGTTGGTCTAATCTATTATAATTATTATATTAATAGCATGTTTCAAAAGAAATTGACGCATGTTGTCAATTCAACGATTATAAGTGATTAGATCAATAAAATAAATATAAATAACATTATTCATAAAATTTTTGGTGTAAGAGGTCGCATGCACCTTTTTGTCATCCTTGTTTTGTTTAGGGAATGTTATTAGGACTTAAAAATGTAACTCATTTAACTTAATAACATGATATCTAATATGAATAACATGATATTTAATTGGTACTATATCATTTGATATTATCGATCAATAAATTAATTTTAAATTTTAAATCAATAAATATTAGTCTTTTTTTTTTTTTTCTAAATCTTGTCATTGACTCCAAATCTTAGGATTCTCACAAATTATTTTTAACTTGTGTACATCTTGGTTTTGCTTTTTAAGTCATTAGTAATGCACGATTTGCATTGCAAGTAAATCATTTAAATAATAATTTTTTTCTTTAATTTATAAAAATATAAATTTTATGTGTAACTAAATTAAATGATAAATTTGGTATAAAAAATTTAATCTGTATTTTATTTCATGTTATTTGATCTTAGAATTCAATTTAATAACTATATGTTCATTATCTAATATAGATTCGTCATTGCTTTTTAACATAACTATACGCATAAATATAATTTTTTTTTATGTAAGTGTACTACTTATAAAGGATTCCAAAAGAATTTAGAAGTCAAATATATATAATAAATATATAAATAATAAAATATGACTAATTTTGAATCATTAAATTAGCCAATCACAATAGTGCTTGAGATTTATTCAATCCAATGGTTCAAACTCATCCCCAAAAAATTCCCCCCCTCCCCCCACCCCAAAAAAAAATAAAATTGAAAACCTAAGTGTACTACTTATAAAGAAGTCTAAAATAATTTATAAGTCAAATACTATCTATAAAAGAGTTCAAAAGAACTTGAATGTCGAACTTGAATGTCAAATTACGTATAAAAATAAAAATTATATAAAGCTAGAAGGATGTAATTAACTTTATAAAAATTAGGCTAATAACGCACAACATGTGCTGGACGTAAACATATTTAAAGAATATTTTTTTGTTAAATTCATAAAAAATATAGATTATATGTATTATTGAATTGAATAAATAAATTATTTGTTGAAGAATTAATTCTTATTTTAATTTTTACTAAAACTAGTTATAAATTTATACATATATTATAGAGTAACTTGAGTTATTAGAGTTGCTATTATAATTAAAAACCTAAAGCTATAAGAATAAGTAGAGAGAATGACTAGAGACCTAATGCTATATGATAAGAAGAGTTTTAATATGACATGAATAAAAGACGACATTAATAAATATATGCAGAGTATGATTGACTTAATATTATTAAATAAGAATAAAATAGGATATCAAAATTTTTCATGCATGCTGATATTTATATATATATACATGTATGTGTGTGTGATTAAAAGTGGATTGAAATGCTTATCCATTTACAATCAAAGAAGCAAAAAGAGTTTTTTTTGGTTAAAACTTATTTAAAAATTAATATTGTTACTAAGTGGTGGGGGTGAGAGGGGGGAAAAACGATGGAGAAAGAATACAGAAAAATATCTGGGCCGCAAGTCTTAGATCTTTGGGTAATTTAGAAGTCGGTACAATTTTTTAAATTTATTTGAGTAAAAATACAACTCAAAAACTTATTTTAGGTAAAATGCATATTTTTTTAAAATACCACTATTGCCGATGGAAACTCATCATCTTCCATTCGTTTTTTTTTTTTTTTACTAAAATCAAGTTGGAAGTAAAATAGGAGGTTTAATTATCAAAACTCATCTTCTTCCACATAAGGATTGAAATGCCAGAACTGTGATTTTTCATCGTCCAAAAAAAAGAGCAACCCAAGTTACTTTTCATCGTCCAAAAAAATGAGGAAGACGAGTTACTATCCATCGTAAAAAAAAAGGAAGAATTCAAATTACTGTTCATCGTTAAAAAAAAGAAGAATACGAGTTACTGTTCATCGTGTCCTACGACCAAGTAACTGTGAATCATCTTTGGCAACTTCTTCACCAGAAATTGTAGGTGACATTCATTTTTTTTTTTTGCCATTCATTAATTTTTTTTTTCACAATCTGTGTTGTTTGATTTTTTTAATTAAAAATAATTACGTAACTGTTTTAAATAACTATTTGTGATCACAAATTGGAAGAAAAAGATAAAACAAAAAATAGTTAAAATATACAAGATCTACCTAAATAAATATTGACTGAAAAATTACATACAAGAACAATTACACTAAAACGTAATTCTGATTAAAAAATAATTACACCCATTAAAAACCAAAACAATTTTTTTTTTCCCGTTCATCCGAACAACGAACAACATAAAACAATTTTTACTTCATAATATGAGGATAAAATAAATTAATTAACAAACAGTGACATAGTAACTTTTTTTCGGAAATGTTTATTAATGTCTATACCAAAAAAATAGTTACACTTATTAAAAAAAAGTTACAGACGGTGATTGGTATTTACAGTTTTTTTTTTCGAATAAATCCATCATCGGAGAAGTAAATCAACCGTTGAATAAAACTGTTATTGCTGAGATTAGATGAACACAGACGTTGAAGAAGACTCTTACTACAAAGATCAAATTTTTTTTTTTAACAAACTACAGAGACGTTTGAAGATTTTTTGTGTTACTGCATACACTTTTTATCTTACTACAGAGATCAGTTGAACATAAACTTTTACTGCATACAAAACTGCTCATTCAAAATTCAAAAATATGTAATCTTCACATTTTTGTTTTCTCAAATAACTGTCAATAATGACTGCATAAATTAAGAAAGGGTGTTGTTTCCTCAAATACCTGTCAATAATGGTTGCATAAATTAAGGAAGAGTGTTTAAATAAAAAGGATTTTAATTCATTTGAATTTTGTATCTAAACACAAATTTTTTTATAAAAATTGTATTTTATAGAATAAATAATTTATCCATACACTTTTACTTAAATAAGTCTAAAAAATTATACCAACGCATAAAAAATCCTAGATCTTTCTTGAGGAGCTTTAGGCTGAGAGAGAAGTACACAATCTAGGCCCAATAACTGCCAAACCAGGTTTTGTAACCCACGAATGGGGGTATGAGTTGGCCCAAGCAAGGGTTAACAATGGACCATTATGGGAATGGCCCATGACTAGCAAAGCATACCAGTGATCAGACCACTTAACTACTACCTTCTCCCAACTTATTTTTTTAAGAAATTTGGAGGTCGGTCTCCCTTTATGAATTTAAATCCGCTAAAAAAATTTATTTGTTATGAAATTAATTTTTTGTCAATTTTACCAGACTATCTCTTTTTTTTAGAAGTAAAGTAAAACTAAAAATTAAAAACTCATAAATTAAAATATATAGTAAGATTAAAATACAAAAAAAATGGTGTTATTTAAACATAAAAAATAATACTATTTAAATACAAAAAAATAGTAACATTTAAAAATAAAAAAATAGTAACAATCAATATTAATATTTAAAAAAAATAACAATAGTAACATGTTTAACAAAAACATTAACATGCTCTATAAAAAAAAAAAAGCAATATGGAACATTGAACAAATTAAAAATAAAACTAGTAGCATTCAAACTTATAACCAGAGGAAGAAACCTCTAATTCTTCAGTATAAAAAAAAATAACACTAAAAAAGTAATAACACGCTCAATAAGAAATGAGCAATGCTATTGAGACCTAATTCACTATGACCTTTGGATTGACTGTGGGGGTCATCAAACATTGAAACTTGGTGTTGATCCAATAGTTCTTCTGAAACCACATTATTATGTCAGCAAATTTGATCAGATTTTTAAATCCAAATAGTATTACTCATAAGAAATAGTAACATGAAAAAGAAATAGTGATGTGTTAGAAAATTACATTTTGAAATTTATATTACTGAACTAATATGACTATGCTAACATCAAGTACTTGTCGTGCACTGCCTATGTAACTTTTTTCAAAATCTTGAGCTCATATTCCAGTTTTAACCTTTATTCCTTTCAAATTAGTCTCAAATTTCGAAAGTCAATTATTTCAATGTATAACAAATAAAATAATGATTAAAAATTTGAATTTGAAGTATTATAGAAAGCTTATAATTGACAATTACTATTGTAAATCAAGTATTCCTATATTTAATCATTGACTTCCATATATAACTCTTTATAGATAATGTCTTCAACTTTTCATAACTGACCAAATTAACATTGTTAAGAGTATTTTTGAGATTAAAAAAAAAAAGTAGACTTAATTTTTTACTAATAAGTTTAAAATGGATTTACCCCAAATAAGTTTTTTTGATGGACTCACGTCATTATAAGTCTATCTAGGAAAGCTCAACCCCAATTTTTATAATTTTTTTTGTTTAACGGTCAAGGGTGTCCAAGTCAGCTTACATGCATCTTAATTAATCCACTTTTCGGTCTTTTCAAAGACATACCATCTACGCCAGAATTAATATATTTATAAAGGATAAATTCCTCATGACGTAACCTCCAAAAATTTGAATTCAAAACATTTGAATTTATAACACGTATTTATTACCACTTTAACTAATTTAGAGTTCACTACGAACTTATTGCTTTGTGGTGTTTTTCCTTTTAAATTGCTTACTACAATTGGGAATTTATAAAAAAATATATATATTAATTAATTTACAAGATAGATAAAAATTCATTATATAACAAATAGATCAAACATAAAAACTCACAAATATAATATGTATAACAAATATGTATTTCACTAAATTATTTTATTTGTTATATATATTACGAGTTTAGTGGAGTGGGACGGTACAGAGATGAGTTTCAGTCTAACCCTGTTTTCATTTTCACATAAATTTACACAGATATTTTTGTATACGTACACCATTCAATGTATATGATTAATTCTTAATCCAAACATGACGAATTTAAACGAACACCCACTTTTCTCTAAGTCTATTATAACCCAATAGGGTCGAATAAAAATTTTTCCCCCTTCAAGACACTACACCTAAGAGTGAATGGTAGTACATTTAACGTCAGATTCTTAATTGTAGAAATGTTATTTCCTGAACTTGAGAGTTGAAACTACCATTCACTTTCGGTAAAAATCTAAAAGCTTGATGTGATACCCTAAGGCACTGACATGCCATGAACTACCACTATTAGGTGCGCTGCAGACTTTCCCCCATATACCTTTGGTCTGCAGACGTAGGACTCGTGAGGAGACTTGTTACATAATTTAAATAAAATTTTAAAATTATAATATAAATACATCTTATCTTTTGAATGACTAAATTTTACCGAAAAACTTGATAGATCCATTCCTCTAAGATATAAATATATGTTTGAATTATAATTTTTTAAATTTTTATTTAAATTACATAACATTATTCAATCTCGAAACACTTTTCGATTCCAAGAAAATTTTTCTTGGGACAGTATATGGCAATGGCAATAGACTAACACGTGTTAAAACAAAAGGCTTTTAGATGATCAAACTGGGGAACAATCGAAGTGGTTACCATGTGCCAAAGCTGGTGGAAGTTTACCAGGAAGAAAGCAGAACAGCCTAAAATTTGCAATAAGGACCCCC